>RJWJ010007834.1:0-55774 GCA_004363605.1 Indri indri | reverse complement strand
ATGTTCTGAGGAGTCTGAGGAAAATGTTCTGGTTGTTTTATTGTTTTCATCTTCTATTCCTTATAAAAGATTATACAATTAGGGTATTTTGTTTTCCTTGTCTATATTTTATAATATCTCATACAATTATGGGGATTTAGTTGACAAATTATCTTAACCACTCATTTCTACATATATGGCCCAATTCTCCTTCCTATCTCTTTCCTATGTAGAATTTCCTTGAGAAACCTCAAGACATGAGTGGCAGCATTGAAAACAGACAGGTGGAAGGATGGGCAGGGGTCTCAACTTGCACAGAACTGGATATTCGGAGAGTTAGTTCATGCATCTGGACAGACACCTCAAATTCCAACCCTGCCACATCTAAACTGGCAGAAGCAATTGAAACCATAGCAGAGAAAATACATCTAAGGTTGAATATGTAAGAATACTGTACTAGAAAACCAAGTTTATTAATATAACGATTGAAAATTCACAGTCCAAAACCGCAATTACTTTTGCACCAACCTAATAAAAATAAATAACTCAAAACTGTAACTTATGGAGACTGAACATACAGTTAACTTTCTTGACACAAAACACTAAGATGACCAGACCACATTTAACTTTAAGTCCCTTTCCTTGAAAATGTCACAAGTAATCAAAAGAAGGAATAGCCTTCATTCATCCTCCAAGAGACATCTTTCTATTTGGCTAAGCGGAATTTGAAATATTTACCATAAGCTGTTCAAATTAAAATTCAGGTAAATATTGGAACTTGGTCATGTTTGGACAATTATTCACCATCTTGGATAATTAATGACAGTTTCCATTATGTTTTCTGTTACACAGAAATTGAAAGTAGACAGGTTTAAGAAAAAATAATACTATTCCATTTGCCTGAAAGCAATTAGAGCACTTTCTTGGCCAGTATTTGCCAACATCATTTATAAAAGTAATCTTTATCCTGCAAAAACTAAATACTACAATCAAATTTTACTAAAGAATGGTATAAAATATATGATACATTAGTAAGGATGCTCTTTATACAACCTTTGAAACTCATCCCACCAGTAATGAACATTTTCGATGGAAAGGTGAATCACGTGTTTTTGGTCTCCTTCTTTTGTCCTGCTATAAACTACTTGGTTCTAAAAGCCACTAACTTATATGAAAGCTTGAAAAATAGTGGTGCAAACAAAGAAAGCAGCCATTTATTGCAAAATCACAAACTATCCTGTTGAATAGATAGGACCCTCTAGGACACTGTTTAAAAATTGTGTTCCATGTATGGGCTCTAAGGGGTCTGGTAATTCCCCAAACCTACTTCCAGATGTTTTCATTTGGTCATTTCTCAGGAGAGGGAGTTTATAAATTTTATCTGCTTCTCATAGGGTTAGGTGATTCCCTCTCCAAATTAAGAAAGAATGAACTCATCCCACCACCACTTTCGCCTTGCAAAATGTGAGTTACAGCCCAGTGCCTTGTATTTAGTGTCCTGGAACATTCTAGGATAGAATATGAATACAATGGGAGTTGTATTGGATCTCAGGAGAAGCAACTACTTGTTTTCGTATCTTAATAACATGTGGTTTGCTGCATGCTGTTAGAATAAATGGAGTTGAGGAAGTCTGGTTCATCTGAGCTTGTTCCAAATGAAGCTAGGCTTTCTGTTTTAGGAAGACAGCAGCAAGGGTAGACCTTGTTAAGCGAAACTCCAATGCTGGCTGATTTCTAAGAAGAACCGTTGTCTTTGTCCATTCGGGCTGCTACAACAAAATACCATGAACTGGATGGCTTATAAACAACAGAAATTTATTTCTCACAGTTCTAAAAACTGAGAAGTCCAAGATCAAGGCTTGCTGGCAGATATGGTGTCTGCTGAAGGCCCTCTTCCTAGTTCATAGATGGCACCTTCTTGTTGTGTCTTCACATGGTGGAAGGGGCCAACCAGCTCCCTTAGGCCTATTTTATGAGGGCACCAATCCCATTCGTGAGGGTGCCACTCATGACAGAACCAACTCCCAAAAGCCCCCACCTTCTAACACCATCACCTTGGGGGTTAGGATTTCAACACATGACTTTCAGGGGGACAAAAACATTGAAACTACAGTACCCATATCCTAAGAGAATCCTTCTGAAACCTAGTCCTGATGAAAAATAATCCAGTTGGTGATTGCTGAATCCTAATAAATGATCAAAAACCTGCTATACAGCCCCGTGGTAAGCTGGAATCACAGTGGGAAACCTTCCGTGATGATAACTAACACTCCTCACTGCCACACTACCATTTTTTGGAGTCATATGCCTGTGTTCCTTGTATCAATTTTTCTCTTCCTTAATCAACTTTATTGATTTTTTTTCCAGAATCAGCTTTATTGACTGTGCCCATTTTCAGTGCATAGTTCAATGGGATTCAACAAAAGTGCAAACTGGTGTAATCATCATCACAATCAAGATATAACATTGCCATCATCCTAAAAGGGGACTCATGCCCTTGGCAATCAGCCTCTCCCTTCAGCCACAGGAAACCACATTTCATTACTATATATTTTTTTTGTCTATGCTAAAATTTAATACTAATGCAATCACATAGTACTTATTACATATTTATTACATACATGCTTATTTTGCTCAGCATGTGTTTGAAATTCATCCATTGCTTGTATCAGTAACTTGTTGCTTGTATCAGTAGGTTCTTTTCATATATATACATACACACATTCATATGTATGCATGAAATATGTGTATATTTCATACATATACACACGTGCATGCACAAGCCTGATGGGATTTTCACCGGACATGCTCCCTCTGGAGGCTCCAGGGAAGAATGCATGTCCTCGCCCTGTCTAATTTCTAAAGCTACAGTCCTTGCATTCCTTGCCTCATGAAACCTTCCTTCATCTCTAAAGCCAACAATGTACCATCTCCAAATCTCTCTCTGCCTCAGTCACATCACCTTCTCCTCTGTGGGTCTCTTTCTCTTTCTCCCTCTTATAAGGACATTGGTGATTATGTTTAGAGCCCACAAAGATAATCCAGGATAATCTCCCCGTCTCAAGATCGTTAATTAAACCACATCTGCAAAGTCTCTTTTGCCATACAAGGTGATATTCTGGAAATCTTTGGGCGGCACAACTGAGCCTACCCCAGCGAGCAAGTCAGAGTGACAAAGCCAGTCAACCTCAGCAGCCGTATCACACCATGGCCTTTTAAGGGTAGTATTTTGCTCTTACTGCAACTGATATTTTAGTGTGTGGGAATGACATGCACTCTTACCCCATGTCAACTCAGGAACTAAATGACATTTTACATTAAATGTTAATCTTCACATTCTAATTTGCCTGGCTCCCAGGTTGTGCGTCTGCAGTCTGTTACTCCTGCCACCTGCAGTTCTGCGCGTGAATTCTGGTTAGCGGTCCTCTTGCCTAAGCATGCACTGCCTTCTCCCCATCCTGTATGTGTGTCACACTTCAGCTCTCTCAGCAGCAGCTTTCTCAAGGATGTAAGGTGGTTCATCATGAATGGTTCAGGAGTTCAATCCGTCTCTGCTAATCCCCTGTTGGGTGAAGTTTATCAAGTTACTGACCTCTAAATTTCACTGGCCAAATACATGATAAAATAATACTACTTATTTCACATAAAAAGAATTGTCACAGAGTGGCCAACCAATAAATAGTGACTTCGTGTGTATGTATGTATTTGTATATATTTGTACAATATAAATATATATATTTAATTGTGGTAAGAACTCTTAACATGAGATCTGCCCTCCACAAATTTGTAAGTATACAATACATTGTTGTTGACTATAGGTACCGTGTCGTGCAGCGGAACTCTAGAGCTCCTTCATCTCACTGACTGAAACTTTAGTAACTACCCATTCCCCATGGCAACCACCATTTAATTCTTTGAATTTGACTATTTTAGATACTTTGGATAAGTGGAATCATGCAATGTTTATCTTTCTATGACTGGCTTACTTCGCTTAGCATAATGTAATCAGGGCTCATCATTTTGTCTCATGTTGCCGAATTTCCTTCTTTGTTAAGGCTGAATAGTATTCCATTGTATATATACAGCTCATTTTTTATACATTTATCTGCCAATGAGCATTGACATTGTTTCCATGTCTTAGCTATTGTGAATAATGTTGCAATGAATATGGGAGTGAAAATATCTCTTCAAGATCCTAATTTCATGTTTTGGATAAATACCCAGAAGTGGTATTGCTGGATCCTATATATGGATGTTCTATTTTTAATTTTTTGAGGAACCTTGATACTTTTCCCATAGCAGCTGTACCATTGTACATTCCCACGAACAATGTGCAAGGGTTTCAATGTCTCCACATTCTCACCAACACTTGCCTTTTTTTATATAATAGCCATCCTAATATGTGTGAGGTGTGAGGTGATATCTGATTGTAGTTTTGATTGGCATCTCCCTGACGATTAGAGATGCTGAGCATTTTTTTATATACCTGTTGGCCATTTGTAGGTCTTCTTTGGAGAAATATCTATGTAAGTATTTAGCTCATTTTTCAATTGGGTTTTTAGGTTTTTCACTATTGAGTTGTAGGGGTTCCTTATATATTAAATATTTCAGAGAATATCCCCTTATCAGATACATGGTTAACAAATATTTTTTAGGTTGCCATTTCACTCTGTTGATTATTTCCTTTGCTGGGCAGAGCTTTTTAGTTTACTGTAGTCTCACTTGTTTATTTTTGTTTTTGTTGCCTGTGCTTTTGGTGTCATATCCAGGAAATCATTGCAAAGATGAAAGTCCTAGCCAGAGAAGTTAAACAGAGGGGGAAAAAAAACAGGCATCCAAATCAGAAAGGAAGAATTAAAAGTGTCTCAGTTTGCTGAAGACATGATCCTGTATATAGAATACTTCGAAGTATTAAACTAATAAATGATTTCAGTAAGTTATGAATACAAAATCAACACAAAAAATCATTTTTCTATGCATTAACATTGAACTAACTGAAAAGGAAATTAGGAAAAAAATCCCATTTGCAATAGCACCAAACAGAATAAAATACTTAGGAAGGAGCTTAACTAAGGAGGTGAAATACTTGTATATTGAAAGGTATAAAACATTGATGAAGGAAATTAAAGACACAATCAAATGAAAGACATCTTGTGTTCATGGATTGGAGAGTTAATATTGTTAAATTGCTAATATTGTTAAAATGCCCATACTACCCAAAGCAATCTGCAGATTCAGTGAAATCCCTATTAAAGTCCAAATGAGATTTTTTTACAGAATAGAAAATACAATTTTGAAATTCATATGGAGCCACAAATGACCATGAATAACCAAATTGATCTTGAGAAATAACAAAACTGGAGGCATCACGCTTCCTGATTTTAAAATATACTTTAAATCTGTGGTAATCAAAACAGACAGGTAGACCATACTGACATAAAAACCTACATGTAGACCAATGGAACCCAGAATTAAACAAAGCACATATAGTCAACTGATCTTCACAAGGGTGCCAAGAATACACAATGGGGAAATGATAGTCTCTTCAGCAAATAGTATTGAGAAAACTGGATACCCACATGCAAAAAATGAATTTGGACCCCTGTCTTACACCGCACATAAACGTTAACTCAAAATGAATTAAAGAATTAAAACATAAGACACAAATTATAAAACATAAGGGAAAAGCTTTATGACTTTGTCATTATGTTGTGATGTGTTTCTGACTTAATATATATAGTCATAATAGTAAAGTTGCATTTTCAGAAATTTCACACCAAGGCTATTATTGATGTGATTCATTTTGATTTAATCTGCTTTTATTAAAAAGGGAGATTCACAGCTGAATAGAATCAACCCCTCATATAATAAGCCCATGATCCAGCGGGGAGAGCAGGTGTGTTAAACAGGCGATGACAATACCAGGTGGTTAGAACTACAAAATCAAGGAAATTTGCATAGGGCATTTGATGGCATTAAATAATTATTAATTTTGTGATATGTGATAATAGCATGGTGATTATATAAAAAAGTCCTTATTGATTAAAGATACATACTGTGTTAGTACCCTATTACTGCTGTAACTAATTACTACAAACCTAGTGACTTAAAGAAACACAAAATTGTTCTCATAAATTTCTGGAGATCAGAAATCTGAAATGAGTCTTACAGGTCTAAAATCAAGGCATCATAATTTCTGGTTCTTTCTGGAGGTTCCAGATGTAAATCCATTCTTTGCCTCTGCCAGCTTCTAGACGCTGCCAACATTCCTTGACTGGTGGCCTCATCATTCCAGTCTCTGCTTCCATTGTCACATGGCTGCGTCTGACTTCGGTCTTCCTGCCCCCATCTTCTAAGGATCCTTGTGGTTACATTGGTCCCTCCTGGATAATCCAGTATAACCCCCATCTCAATATCCTTAATCACATCTGGAAAATTCCTTTTGTTACACAAGATCTCATCTCCACAGGTACTTATCTTAGATAGGAGATGGCTGGGGAGGACACTTTTTGAACAGGAAAGCTAGAACGCTTATCAGATTTAATGGTTTTCAGAGCTGTAATTACCTTAGAGTTTCTCTGGAACAATCCGTATTTCATAGAACAAAATTGTGGCCCAGAGAAACCTCACTTTGCAGCAGCCTATCTTGGCTTATAATAAGAAAAAAATTTGGTCCACAAGGGTTTATTTTAAAACATAGTTGGTGGATCAAATGGTCGATCTACTTGTATCTCTTTGAGGTATCTCCATATTGCTTTCCACAGAGGTTGCACTAGTTTGCAGTCCCACCAGCAGTGTATGAGTGTTCCTATCTCTCCGCATCCACGCCAACATTTGTTGTTTTGGGACTTTTCTACCCAAAAGAACAAAAGACATTCTATAAAAAAGACATCTGCACTCGAATGTTTACAGCAGCACAATTCACAATTGCAAAGATGTGGAAACAACCCAAGTGGCCATCAATCCATGAATGGATTAATAAAATGTGGTATATGTATACCATGGAGTATACTACTCAACTACAAGAAACAATGGTGATCTAGCACCTCTTGTATTATCCTGGATAGAGCTGGAACCCATTCTACTAAGTGAAATATCCCAAGAATGGAAAAATAAACACCACATGTACTCACCATCAAATTGGTTTTAGCTGATCAACACCTAAGGAATAATACATAGTAATAACATTCATCGGGCGTCGGGCAGATGGGAGGGGGAGGAGGGGATGGGCATATACATACATAATGAGTGCGACGAACACTGTCTTGGGGATGGACACGCTTGAAGCTCTGACTCGGGGGGTGGCGGGGGCAAGGGCAATATACGTAACCTAAACATTCATACCCCCGTAATATGCTGAAATAATTAAAAAAAAAAAAAAAAAAAAACCATAGTTGGGAGAATGTAGAAATGCTGAGTGAGATCTTGTTTTTAAAATTCCAGGCCTGATAGCTAATGAGACTTGGGAGTTTTCTAGGGATTCAGGAATCTCAGTTCATTTTAAATTCTCTAAGGATCCCCACCTCACCGCCGGAGCCCAACC
Source organism: Indri indri (assembly GCA_004363605.1). Classification (NCBI taxonomy): domain Eukaryota; kingdom Metazoa; phylum Chordata; class Mammalia; order Primates; family Indriidae; genus Indri; species Indri indri. The sequence continues at coordinate 48,252 of RJWJ010007834.1, read as the reverse complement.
TTCACGCAGGCTAAGGCGCCGAGTGTCCACAGGGTGGTGCCCGCACCGTTGTTCCTTTCCCGGCTGGAGCGTCTGTTCAGATTTCAGCCTTTCTTCTCCCTGGCTTGCTTGGCTTTCTCAGGTGAGGATATATTTACTGTCGTTTTGCGGGGAAAATAAAGAGTCTTCGGGTATAAACGTATAATCTTTTTTATTTTATTATAAAAACAATAAAACACCCCCACAATTTCTTCTCTCAATACTGTTAAAGCAATATAAAAACAAAAAGGAACAAGTTCCTCAAGGATTTCATTTTCACGTATGCAACTGTAATTATTCATGTTACCGGCAGATGGCATCGCACCACTAACAATAGTGCAGCATCCATTAGCGCAAAGTGGGTTATCCAATTCTTTGGAGGCTGGTAGATCTAGTTACTAAACAAATGTTTGTGGATCTGCTACTAAGTGCAAGGTTCTTGTGGGTTTCAATAGTTAATAAAACAGACAAAAATTCTGCTCTGGTGGAGAGTATTCCTAGTAAAGTAACATGAGCAATCAAGAAGAGAGAATTGTCCCAAGCTTGTCTTCTTTAAATTTCATCTCACCCTGCCTCACTCGTTGAAAGTCACATTTCTGAGAGAAAATGTTATAGCAAAAAGAAGGAAGGAAAACAAAATACAACTAAAATCCTTTTATAAATGAAGAGACTTAAGAATGGCAAATGATTTGCCCAAATACACAGCTGGCAATGGTTAGATCCAAGCGTGTCGACCCGACATTTTCTCTATCCATGGTACCACACTGGTTGTCAAGGTGACAATTTCAGGGATTAAGAGTTCTAGTCCTTGCCCTGTCATGGACTCTTTATGGAATTTTAAGTAAATCATTTACTCTCTCTAGGCCTTAATTTACTTTTATGTAAAAATTGAGGCATTGGACTAAGTTCAAGCATTTTTTTTACCAAGGGAATTTTTTCCCTCATTTTAAAAAAATCTTATTCAGAAGTTTTGCACATAAAGGAAAATGCTTTAGTGGAAGGAGACTAGAATCGTAGGCTTCCTCAGAGCACAGTTTGAAAACTACCAGACTGGTGATCTGGCAAACACCTTCCAATTCTACATATTCGTTATTCTTCAAGTGCATTGAATGAAGCATGACTTAGTAATAACCTCAAAAGTGCTTGCTGCTTGGTTAAAAAAAAAAAAAAAAGAAAAACCTAAATCCTGACAAACTAGCACAGTCACTGAGAACAAAGAGAAATAGGCATGGGCATTTAAAACATTTTCCATATTTTCAACATAATGCCTTTTGAATAATGACATCACCTTTATGCTTTACAGGGCCCTTAAACACCTGAGCCAGGTTTCTGCTGTGAACATCCTCTGGCACATGCTCTCAGAGATGAGAAGGTTGCCTGTGGAGAACACTGGCTCCCCTGCATTTAGGCATCAGACACAGGCTTTTGGCTGTAGTAAGTGCCAGAAGCTAAAGGTGGTATGGCTTCCTGCTGAACCATGGCATACCGGGCCAAAGAGCTCTGGAAAGCATTCAACCATGGAGCCATAGGCAGTGGCGGCAAGGGCACCTTAAGGTCAAAGGACTATTGGAGAGTGCTAAGGCTGACTTTAGAATTGGTTTTCCTGGGTTTACATCCCAGCTCCATCACCCTGGACAAGTTATTTTGGCTTTTATATTTTAATTGTGGATAATAACAGTAACTACTTCACAGGAATGATAATACTTCATAGGGCAAAGAATAGTAGTGTATGAACACCAAGTAAAAGTCTTCGTCATCTTTCACAGGATGCCTCCAAATTCCTGCAGGCTGGGCTCCTCGCCACACCTCCTTCACCCTCCCATGCATCCTCCACACACAGACCGAGTGACCTTTAAAATGTATGTCAGATCAATTCACTCACTTTGAAACCCTTCAATGACTCTCCCTTGCACTTGAAAGAAAATCCAAATTCCTCGCACCAACCTCCAGGTCCTCCACGATCTTCCTTGTCAACTGTCCGACCTTGATTGCCACTTGCTGACCACACTCCAGCCACATTGGCCTCCGGGAGTTTCTGGAATAGCCCAAGGCTTTTCCAGTCTTTAGAACTTTTGTGCTTACTCTTTCCCCTTTCTCAGAACACACTGGCATTTCCTAAAGTTTCAGCTAAAATATTCCTCCTCTGAGAGGTCTTCTCTGACCACCCTATCTCAAGTGTCAACAAGAAAGTGTGCCTTATTCTGCAGCACAGGGGTTGGAAAATTTCAACCCATGAGCTGAATAGGTTCACCATGTCTTTTATTTCTCTTTATTGATACATGATATTTTACATATTTATGGGGTATATGTGAGTGTTTGTTACATGCATTGCACATGTAATGATCAAGTCAGGGTATTGGCTGTGTCCATCACTGTGAGTATTTATATTTTTTATATGTTGGTATCATTTCAAGTCCTCTCTTTTATTAGTAGTTACTTTGCAGTATATATAATATTGTTGCTAGATATAGTCACCCTAATCTGCTAGCAAACTTTAGAACTTACGTCTTCTATCTAACCGTATGTTTGTACCCACACCCAACCTCTCTTCATTCCCAACTCTCCCCTCTTTCACAGTGTCTGTATCTGACATTCTCTATGTCCATGAGATCAAGTTTTTCAGCTCCCACATGTGAATGAAAATATGCGTTATTTGTCTTTCTGTGCCTGGCTTATTTCACTTGACATAATGACCTCTAGTTCCATCCATGTTGCTGCAAATGACACGATTCCATTCTTTTTTATGTCTTTTTAAATATAAAGTCTTATTAGAATGCAACCAATACTTATTCATTTACATAGTATCTATGACTGCTCTGTCACTACAATGGCCAAATTGAATAGTTGTAAAGCCTAAAATAGTTACTATCAGGTTCTCTGTAGAACAAATTTACTAAGCCTTGGTCTATCTAGCCTATTATAATTTTATGCCCTTCATAATTACATTGCTAATGTCTCACCTATTTGTTTACTTGTTCATTGTCTGTCTCCTCTATTTCTCTCCATGGGCTAAAAACCATTATGTCCTGTTCTATGTTATATCATTAGCTCCTAGTACAGTGCTTGGAAACGTTTATAAATATGTTGATATTATGAATTGCATTATTTGAAGAACATAATACTTATTGGAGAAAAAGAATAGAATCCAGAATATCCATAATTTGTCATGTCTAAGATACACCCCCAAACGGACCAAGAAAACAAAATACATTCTCAAGAGAAAAGAAAAAGGAGGAGTTTTATACTGGCTTTTTTTGTCTATCTGTGCAGCATGGGGGAAAAACAGGTTTTATGATGCACACATGCTTGAAGACATGGTTCCAATGGCCAATGAATCAATGAATGAAATACAACTTGAAGGAAAGTGGAAATTGAGAAAGCAGTATGCCCTCTCAGTGATGATATAATGTCCTGCTTAGTTCTATAAAACATCTTCAGAACTGATGTCTCATGGAAAAGGTGAAATTTGTGGCTGGGTTTGAATTGAAAACTTGGGCAGCTGCTCTGGTTTCAATCCAGATCTTTTGCTCTTACTCAGTCATATTGAGTCTGTTCTCACATGTGCTATTCAGGGGTCAGTCAGAGAGGTGGGTGCCCTTTCCGACTCCCTTCCTTCTAAAACTCCGTTACTCTCTTCAGCATTCATGCTGTCCTGGCTTCATGTTTCTGGTTGTCCATGCCTGAAAGACCTCAGGTTTTTCCACATGCTTCCCAGTCTTCACTGAGCTCATGGTTTAAATGTCACTAAGCCCAAGGTAAAAGGAATTCCCTTGTAAAATTTTTAATATCCTTTACTTCAAACAAACATGCACTCGCACCAGAGTCTCTTCACTTCTATTCATTTTCCAGTAACCTTCAGATAGTTGTTTTTTAAAGTTATGCCTAAGTTTTATAGTTGTCGTCTCCAGGGCAGGCCATCCTATGGAATTTTACTCCATTATACCCCAAAGCCAATGCTGGTTATTGTAAAGATTCTGTGTTACAGTTCCAACATCTGAATCATCTCTAAGTCTTGTTCTATAGTTGATTTATCTCTTGACTATGGGTCATTTTCCCCTATTTTTAATTTTATATATCTCATAATTATTTTGTTGTCTAACCTTGTGTGTAGAATGATGAAAACTGAAGTAAACAGTATTTACACCTGCTAATGGGCACAAGTCACTCATTACCGGTTGTTACTATGGTAACAACAGTTACCACATTTCTGTCTGGGCAATAGTATAGTGGGTTGAGTCAATGTAGCCAGTAGCTGTGCTGAGTTTGGTGTTTCATGTTGCTGTTATAACCTCCTGTGCCCTACAATCTTCAAAATCCTGGACAGGGTGTTTCTGTTGCCTCCAGTGGAGGCCTGTGGAAACAAGCTTGTTCTGCACCTGCTTGTGAGCTCACCTTGCATGGGCTTGTGTTATTCTAACTTGAGATGCTGGCACACACTCAGCTTTTAATATGTTTTTAAAGTTTTAGCTGACTTTCTTTTACCTTCTTTTATGGCAGCCCCTTTCCCCCTTATGTTTTATTAAAGGTGCCCCATCTCTCCTCAAAGAGTCCTGTCATCCTTTGAAATCTGTTTGTTTGTTTGTTTGACTTACAACCTCAGCTCTCTGATAGGATCAAGAAAAGTTATAATTTTATAGATTATCTGGTTTTTCTCCTTATTAGAGTGAGAGTGACCTTCTTGTGCAGTTTTCTAAACAAAAGCATAACTCAGAAAAATCCACATTCTACAATGTTGTTGTTGTTGTTATTTTTTAACCCTACTCTCAAAAGGGCAGAGATGAAAAAACAATTTATGCCAGTAAAGGTTAAAAAAAAAAAGCAAGGCATTTTAATTGATAGTTCCTTCTGTAGATTTAATGTTTGTATCCCCCCAAATTCATGTTAAAACTTAATCTCCAGAGTGATGGTGTTTGGAGGTGGAGCATTTGGGATAGATGATTAGATCATGAGTGCAGAGCCCTCATAAATGGGGTTAGTGCCCTCATAAAAAAGACCCCAGAGAGCTCCTTCCTCCTTTCTGCCATGTGAGGACACAGCAAAAAGACAGTGATCTATGAACCAGAAAGCAGGCCCTCACCAGACACCAAATCTTCCAGTGCCTTGATATTGGACGTCCAGCCTCCAGAACTGGAATAAGTAAATTTCTTTTGCTTTTGAGTCACCCAGTCTATGGTATTTTGTTATAGTAGCTCAAATGGACTAAGTCAGTTGGGTAGTACATTTGTCTAACCAATCTGAGAAGGATTTTGAAAATATGTAGAAAGGGTTTTACAGTTTGAAAGTTTTGGCCTAATATTTCCACTTCTAGTAATTTAATCAGAGATGCTGACAAATATTCTTATACAAAGATATTTACTACACTGTTATTTATCTATTTATTTTTAGTTGACAAAAATCATATATACTTATTATGTACAACATGTTGTTTTGAAATATATGTACATTGTGGAATGGCTAAATCAAGCCAATTAACATATGCATTACCTCCCATACTTATAATTTTTTTGTGGTGAGAACAATTTAAAATACACTCTTAGCAATTTTTGAGAATATGATACCTTGTTATTAATTATAGTCACCATGTTGTACGATAGATCTCTTGACTTTTTTCCTCTTGTCTAACTGAAATTTTGTATCCTTTAACCAATATCTCCCCATCCCTACCCCCAATCCCTGGACACCACAATGCAATTTTCTACTTCTATGAGTTCAATTTTTTTAGATTTCACAAATAAGTGAGATCATGCAGTATTTGTCTTTCTGTGCCTGGCTTATTTCACTTAACCTAATGATCTCTGGGTTTGTTTATATTGTCTCAAATGATAGGATTTCCTTATTTTTTAAGACTGAATAGTATTTTGTTTTGTATATATACCACATTTTTTTAATCCATTCCTCTGTTGATGGATACAGCTTCATTTATTATAAATAATGTTGCAATGAACATGGGAGTACAGTGCAGATATCTCTTCCATATACCGATTTCACTTCCTTTGGGTATATATACCCAATGGTGGGATTGCTGGATCATATGGTAGTTCTATTTTTAATTTTTTCCATAATGACTATACTAATGTACATTCCTACCAAGACACCACACTATTATGTAGAATATCAAATGATGGAGACAACCCAGATGAACAATAGCAGAAAAGTATTTTTAATACATTTAGATTCATCCATGTGAAGAAATATTATGCAAATATTAAAATCCTACAATCGAGAATATTGATAGGGACAATGATTATGATAATATAATATTAAGTATAAAAAACTATATATAGTATATATTCAATTTTGTTGGGATATATATTGTATGTATATACACACACATATATATTTCTACAAGGAATGTAATTATGTATATGTATTTTATATATACATATATATATATCTCCACAAGGAACCTAATTACAAAGTTAATTAATTACAAAGGTTAAAATAGTAGCTTTACAATGAAGAAATCTGGAAGACACTACCTTAATCAAGTAACTATGGTTAATATCATTAATAATGGGATAAAGAGTTATCATGTGCCTCCTAACATGAAGTACTAAGGATGAAATATTTTGTGTTATTCCTGCCAAAAATGTAAAGCCTGAATCTAATTATGAGGAAACATCAGACTAACTTAAATCGAAGGACATTTTACAAAATAAATGGCCTGTACTCTTCAAAAATGTCATGGCCAAAAATGTAAGATAATGGAGCTTTCCATATTAAAGTAAAATAAAAAAGCATGACAATTAAATGCAAAGTATAATCCTAGGTTGGACTCCAGGCCAGAAACGTGAAATATATACATACATACAAACAAACATATACATACACACACGCATATATACAAAAAATTTATTTTTGTTATAAAGGATATTAGTGACACAGTTGGCCATATTTGAATAATATCTGTGGATTAGATAATATTTCTATGTCAGTGTTAATTTCCTGATTTTGATTATTATTTTGTAGTTACATAAAAGAATTCCCTTGTATTTAGGAAATTAAAGTACACTGAAGTATTTATGAATAAGTGAGTGTGATGTCTGCAACTTACAACTTCCTCTCAAATGATTTAGAAAAAAATTTCTATCTCTGTGATACTGTTTATAACCAGAAATACGTATTTGGTCTTCATACTAGGTTCCTGGCTCAGGAACTACAAGGGGAGTTAGCAGCATCTTTTGTTACAATACAGGGTGTCCCCAAAATTGCCATATATAGGGAAAATGGGAAATTGTAAACAAAGGTACATTTAGCTATGATTTCCCATTTTCCTTATGTATGATGACTTTTGGGACACCCTATATCTGGCCTTAGTCCCTGGTTGGTTTCTAACATAAGAACTTCTAAGACCTTGGAATATCTGGAGTGATAAGAATGTCTTTTTCTATATGAATGAGCTGACTGGTGTCTGAAAGCCTCTGCATAGCTTCAGGATAGGGGCTGGTCACCAGAGGAACCAACTATGTGATTAGAGGATTAGAAATTTCAGCACCACTCTCACCCCAACCTCAGGGGAGGAGAAAGAGGCTGGGGATTGGGTTCAATCACCATGGGCCAAGGATTTAATTAATCATACCTATGCAGTGGAATCTCCCTAAAAATCCCAAATGAAGGGGTTTGGAGAACTTCTGAGTTGCTGAACACATGGAGATGCTGGGCATGGAAGCTCCATGCTCATTCCCCTATACCCTGCCCCACATACCTCTTCATGTATGTTCATTTGTATCACTTACAATAAACCGATAAACGAAGTGTTTCCCTGGGTTCTGCGAGCTGTTGTAGCAAATTATGGAACCTGAGGAGAGGGGGTCATGGAATTCCCCAGTTTATAGCGGGTCAGTCAGAAGTACAGGTGGAAACCTGGGACTTGTGATTGGTGTCTGAAGTGGCAGCAGTCTTGTGGGACCGAGACCTTTAACTTGTGGGATCTTACACTAACTCCGGGTAGATGGCATCAGAATTGAATTGATTTGTAGGTCACTCAGCTGGTGTCCACAGGGAGTTGGAGAATTGTTTGGTGTGGAAAATCCACACGTTTGGTGTCAGAAGTGTTGCGAGTGTAGAGGAAAACATTCTTTCCCTTTTTAATCTCTATTTTTATCTATATAATTATCATCTGTAGATAAGAAAGTAAGACAGACTAAATGACAAAAGAAATGTGATAAGATGTTGACATTTGGGGATCTGGGTTAAGGGTGTACAGAAGTACTTTATTCTATTTTTGCATCTTGTCTATAAAACCAAAATTGTTATCAAATATGCCAAATTATGAAGAACATAGGTTTTGGAGTGGCCAGTAGAAAATATTATAATTCCATATTCACTCATCAATATTATTTTATGATAAATTATATCTACCTTTGCAAGATGAAGCACAATAAATTCTCAAAAAGTCTTAACAGTTCTGTGCCCCACCCCCACATATATGTAGTAGAAAAGACCTGGAAGTCTCTACAGAAACATATTAACAGTGCTTATCTCTAGGCTGTATATTTCCTGGTGTCATTAATTTTCTTCTTTAGACTTCTCCATCTTTTTAAGTTTATATAATGAGCGATTACTATTTTTATTATTGAATCCCGAGATTTCTTTTTCCACAGTCCTAGAAAAGAAAGAAGGAAAGAAAGGGAAGAGAAGAAGGGATAGAAAAAGAGAGAGAGAGAGACAGAGAGAGAGAGACACCCCCTAATAGAGTCCATGGTATCTGTGAGCCATTGATGGTACCTGGATGGGGAAGTTGCTGAGGTTGCATACTGTCAGCTGATGCTTACAAACTGTTACCTCAAGGCCTGTCGCTATCTGGCTGCCTCAAGGGGAATGCAGCTGTTCGACACTCCAGGCTTGATAATTTGCAGATCATTGGGACTTAGCCCAGTGGCTAAACTCTAATTATGTTCATGCCACCACAAAGAGAGAACCTCAACTCCAGAGGCATGAAGCAGGAAGACCAACACACAAGGACAGAATGATGCCACTGCCAACTGGAGCACAAGACAATGAAGTCTGCGTGCAGAATTAATATTGGCACAATGCTGCACAAGTGACAAATGAATTTGTGCAAACTCCTGTAATGATTTAGCCACTTAATTAGCAGATACCTGTCCCGTATTAAAACTCTGGAGGAGTACCAAGTACCACAAAGTGCGCAATTTTCTTTTCTAGGGACATTTTCTCTATTCAATAGTACCGATGACAAGCTAAAATAAAGCCTTTCATCCATTAGCTATTTGATGTCTCTCTTCTTGAAACAGTTACTGAAAAGCACATAGAGAGGTTTCTTCCTCCATGCCTTGTCTCCAACTCCTGCAGATTTACACCCCACTCCTGGGGCTGCTGAGCACATTACAGTGCCTCATGTTCCCATTAACAAAACCATGTGTGAGGGTGGGAGTGAATGCAGGAGAGGGAATGTCACACAGTTTAATTGCTTAGTAGAGGGGAATAACTCTGGTCTAAAGGGATCTTTGCAATGTACGGCTGAGAAATGTCTGGACTCGTTAAGTGCTGAGCTCTCCAAGTCTTGCCATTCTGTAAGACACCGGCTCTGAAGATGTTTGTAATAGACTGGAGGGGGGATTACATCATTGCTGAGAGGTCATCCTGCTTTCTGTTTCTACTTTCCTTCAAGCTGCATTTCCCTCATTCATTCAATGGCCATTTGGAGCTATGGCTTCAGGAATACACACATTATAAAAGTTATTTATCACATCAAGGTTCACAGATAGATAAATCAGTGTGCAACGCCTTCTTAGATTCAGTTAAGCCAAATGCTTTAGGGGAAATAACCATGTGGTCTTGAGTGAAACAGTCCTATCTAAGACCACCCCGTTTTAAACACCAAATCCATGCCAAGCCTGAATGTCTTCTAAGTTTCCAGTTCAGGCCACGTGGTGTTGGGGCAGGAGCACGCATTGTGCCTCCCTGTGCACCTCACTTCCAATCCCAGCTCTAATAGACGGTCACCATGTGATCCCGAGCAAGTTCCTTACCTCAGAGAGTTTCACTCTCCATGTGTGAACTGGGATTAATACCAACTACTTGTTAGACTATTTTTATTAGGATTAGAAACAGTGCGGGTCAAGTATCTTGTACAAACGACGTGCTTTACAAGGGTAATTATTATGATGATTATTACATGAGAACGTGGCTTACCCATTGATAATTTCTGAGAAGAGAATTAAAGATTTCTCCAATCCAATTGACAAAAAGAGTTGAGAGGAAATGTTGAAAGATTAAACAAAGAAGGAAGGAAGATAGAAAGGGAGAGGGAGGAAAAGAAAGAAAAAAAGAAAGAGAATGAAAGATAGAGGAAGGAAGGAAGGAAAGGGGAAGGGAGGGGAGGAAGGGATTCATAGAACAGCCTATTAGGACTCTGGAGACATGAGTTCTGTTTCCAGTGGAAATATAGACGTAGTCTGTCGAGATCTTAATTTTTTTTTTAATCTACAAAAATGAAAGCATCCTTTGCTAGGGATGATGTTTGGGAAGTAGCCATTCCTGGGTGCCTACCTGAGGAAAAGAGTATGTTGTTTCTATGGGCTAAATGCTTAGTACCCTTCTCTCCCCATCCCCAGTGGAAACTGTGCACATTTCACCTGAAGGCACTTATTTTTCGGGTTGACATTTCTCCCACAGTGTATTAGTCAGGATTCTGTAGAGAAACAAAACCAATAGGACTTACAGAGACGTACAGAAAGAGATGCATTATGATGGATTGACTCACGCAGTTATGGAGGCTAAGGAGTCCCATGATCTGCAATCTACAAGCTGGAGGCCCAGGAGAGCTGGTGGTGTGGTCCCAGTCCAAACCCAAAGTCCTGATCTGAGTCCAAAGGCCCCAAAACAAGGAGTGGTGATTTCCGAAGGCGGGAGAAAATGGACATCCCAATTCAATCAGAGAAGAAATTCGCCCTTCCTTGGACTTTTTGTTCTATTCAGACCCTCAATAGATTAGATCATGTCCACCTGAATTGGTGAAGGCAATCTTTTCTATTCAGTCTGCCAATTCAAATGCTAATCTCTTCCAGAAACCCTTACAAACACAACCAGATGTAGAGTTTTACCAGCTATCTAGGCATCCCTTAGCCCAGTCAAGTTAACACATAAAATTAACCAAGACACACAGAGAAATTCCAACCAAGAATTCCACCTGCCAGAAGCCCTCACCTGAGTCCTGATAAGAAGCACTTCCTGTATTGAGCCTGATTTGACTCAATACTTATTCCTTTGCTTTTATTCAAATTTTATTTTTAAATTTTATTCGAAGGAACTTGTAGTTTGTTGCCATTGAAATTTTGTTTTGACTGGTGAAATTTACTCTTTAATCTCATCTTCCTCATTAGGAAATGTTATTTCACTGTCTATCTGTTTTTAGCTGGGGGGTCTAGGAAATGGCTGTAGGGAATGAACAATTCTGAGGACAGTGCATGCTTCAGTGTGGACAGAAAGTGCAAAGCAGCACTGTGACACCTGCCTTTGTTACACCCTTAGGAAAGATGCCAAGTTTAGGATTGGTTTTCAGGTGACTTCAAGAAAACAACAGCCCACACTACCTCCTAGGAAGAGTGACTATGCCAAATCCAAAGAGCACTGGGCAGGAATAGGACAATTGTTGTCCATTTTCAGTATTCAAAAACTGAGTGAATAGCAGCACGGTATGAGGGTTAAGAGCATGGATTTGGGGGCTAGGCTATTGTATCCTGGCCCTGACACTTACCAGCTAGCAACCTGAGGTACGTATGTGAGATGTAAACTTTCTATACTCAGTGGCCTCATATTTGAAATAATACTACCCCATAGGTTGTTAAGAGGACAAATGAGTTGAAATTTATAAAACATTCAGAACAGTGTCTGGCATATAAAATGCTCTATATTTAAATATTGGTTATTTAAAAGCCATTATCTCTAGTGAACATAACCCCATTAGAGTGTGGCTATTTCTCATGAGTTACCTATGCCATGGAAGATAATGGAAGTGGAGATCTTTGTTATTTCTCTTCTTTCTCTGTGTGTATACATGTGTGTGTGTGTGTGTGTGTGTGTGTGTGTGTGTGTGTATCCACCATTCATGCATGGTTGACATTGTTATCAGTTGACAGGGGAGGTTCACAGAGGTCAACTGATAGCTCAGGTCACAATGCCAGGGATTTAGAGTTAGGATTCATGTCCCCGTTATCAACACCCAGCACTCATTCCCTCTCCACTTCTCTCAATCCCCAAAGGTACATATACGTACACCTGGAGTTGATCCTCAAATTCCATCTTATAAAGAAGATTCTGGGGGAGTAACCAGAGGGTTTTGAACAACAAAGGATCTATGGCAGAAAATACACCAAAAGGCCCAAAGTGGCTTTGTTAGGATGGTGGGATGATGAATTTTTTCCTTTTCTCTATTTTTCAAAATTCCATTATAAAACATGTTATTCTGTATAAAATCATGTTTACTTTTTTTAAAAACATCAGTAATTGGTAGAATTACTTTTGTGTTCTATATTTGGACTAAATTGGGATAAACTATTTCATCTTTAAGGAAGATATTTGAATACTTCCCCCAAACATGAGAACTCCAGAGCCTGAGCTGAGGCTGGAGGTGGTAGCACAAGAGTAATAATATCTATGCTTACAGGCAGCCCTTTTTTCAAATTTCAACACCCCGTACTATCTTCTCCCATTCAAGCCTGGGAAGCATTGCAGAGACTGTTAAGATCGGGAAATGGCTTTCATTTCCAAACAGGTCAAACCTCAGCCCTTTACATAAGCAAGCCAAGAGCACACAGAGTTAGCTGAGGGGCTGCCATGGGGACAGGCCAGATGCCTCCCAGATCAAAATGACCAGTAAGGGACTCAGGCACTAGATAACTCATTTGGTCTAACAATGGCCCTTCCCATCCCATGTCGTAAGAATGACCCATGCAGCTACCTTTGGTACTTTATATACCTCACATCAGTCTCATCCTCTTACAGGGAACAGACAGTAATCAAAGCTTTTTGGCTGGTCAGCATCCCCTTATCCTTCCTACATTTAGGAGTCTTCCAGCCGATGTGTCATGGTGGGAGGAACTGACTCCCATTTAGAAAGCGAAGAGGTGTGTTTGTTTTACTGGGCCCTTTTGCCAATCAGACCCACCTATGCAGACTTCTGCATTTGGAGATGGTGAAGCAAAAAAGGCAGAGTGAGAATCTATCCAATCCTGGAGCAGCAGCAACACCACCAGACACTTTCAAGGGCCAGCAGAGGCCGGGATTCTTCCTAGGCATGTCCAGTGCCCAGTGCTTGGTGGCATCGCCAGGGAGTTCTGGGTAGCGATTTTGGATCCTCCCACCTAGACTGCCCATGTCTCCACCGGCTCCCATGCCTGTCTCCATCAACTCCATGAGCTACATCCACCAGTCTTTTCTGGCACTTGCTCCTGGTAACCTGATAACCTGCCTAGTTCACATGTCTAACCCCTGGTTTGGCTAGCTTACTCTCAAATCCCTTCCAGTTGTTATCTTGACCTTTCTTATACCTTTGACCAATCCAGTTCCTATTATATTAGTCAAGACATGTTATAGCTCTTTACAGGTAGATGGTTCCTTCCATCCTTAGAAGACTCGTTTAGCAACCTTATCACTTCTCCCAACATGAGTAACAGTAGCAATAATAGCTAACACTTACAGTGAGTGTACCATGTGCTGCAAACTTTCAGGCATTATATCAGATAATCTTAAGAAAAAAATAAATACCATATTTATTTTTATAATCTATTTCCCATGATTATATCAATTTCACTGACTAGGAATTGTGCCTGTAAGAAGTCCATAGTTGTCCAGTGTGTGCAGGTGAGTATATGGCAGAGATGGAGACTGAATCCAACTCTGTCCGACTCCAGTGCAAACCACTTCACACACACGTCTCTCAGGGGCTTGATAAACTGTCCTACTTCAGCTCAAGAAACTGGGTCAGGTTAACAAATTGATCACTATAGAAACATTTCATGTAGGTTTCAAAAGGCAAATGAGTAAAAGTTACTTGGATCTGAGAGGGATTGTTAAATCATATTCTATAATGATTAAAATATTTTCTCTTCTCTTAGGGAGAGAAAGCTGGAATAATTAACATTCCTTTATAGTTTCAAAATTCAAGAAATGACAAATTCAGAGGGGGAAAAAATCTTCTCTTGCTCAAGGTGTCAGGTCCTCTTTCCATATGTCCACTAGGCTATGTGACTTTGCCAGACCCCAGGGCAGCCTGCTCACACCAATTTCTGTTAATTTAAAATTCAAAGCTGTTGTAATCAGCACATCTTTTGAGAGGCTCAAGCAAGCATTATGGGTCAGGTAGGTTCATCCAAAAGTTTATTTCTCACTTATTAATAAATGACCTGGACAGTAAAAAATATATATCCCCCCCTTTTCCAATGGGACAGACATGAAACTCTCGATGTAAAAATTCTTTCCTAGCAATGAAGACACTTGTGGACCTTTATTTCCTCCTTCAAAGTCATCTAATTCTTAAATTATCAGAGACTATTTGGGAATAGTCTCTTCCAATCTTTCCTTTCCTCTCCTCACCATTCCTCTTAGGGGCTACCTACTTTTTGATGATGGTGATAATTCAAAACAATGATGACATTTGACTCCAGAGCAGCCAAGCACTAGAAACCACAGTAAACTACATGGCATTTCCTGCAGGGAAACATACTAAGTCCAACTAGTAACTGACAGGCATGGGGCTGAGAGACCTGTGTGTCCACCACAAACATACATAAGGCTTTGGCCAAATCACTTGGTTACATTGTCTAAATTTTCCTACCCCAAAGCTGGAAATATAATAGACAAGTACATAAATTTGTCTATCATATTCCCTCATGTTATTCTATTAATTTGATTTCATAAGCATCTTCTTGAAACATTTACTGTGTCACTTTTGCTACCTTACTATAAAATGAGGCTGTATCAGCTATGGTGGGAGAACAAGTTTTATAATGTATTCTGCAAGGAGAACACTACCACTGACTTAGGCTGTAACCATCCTTCATAGAGCAAACTTATCCAGATTCCAATAGCAGCCCTGAGAAGGTAGTGAAACACACCATTGACTTCTAACACTTGTGCTCACTGCATTTTGCTAATTTTTTAATTACTATAACATATTCTATTTTTAACGAGTCTCTTCTCTACTGACTACCTTTCTACCTTTCCCCCTCGCCACCAAGCAATACATAACCCCCAGGGAGCTTGTGAGGGGCCCTCACAAGGTACCTGCACCTTGGTCTACTTCAAAATGTACCAGAGCTTCACTGCAAGTAACAAGAAAGGAAGAGATTAGCTGACTCTGCTCCCTCATTAGGGTTGACACGGCATCAGAATCAAACTTTGATAGTTTAAAACTGTCTTTGACCTCTCCTAACCCTGAGAAGAGCAGAACACTTGATGACAGGAAGGGTGTTAGGACCACCAGCAAGCAGCAGTTTTCCCAGGATAGGAATCCTTTTTAAACCCCTGTAACTCTAGTGTGGAACATTAAAACAGGGACAATTAAAATTGAATGACCCAGATTGTGCCATTTACAATGTGACAAATATCTTAGTTTCTCTGAACTTTAATTTTCTTATCATTTCTCAGAGTATTACCCATACTATGTAAAACCCTAATATAGGACCTCACAAAGGTAGGCACTCATTTTATCTTGGCTGTTTTTCCCAAAAATATTTTTGGAGAATTGGATCTTTTAAAATCAATATGCCTTTATATCAACTAAATAATATTTTTATAACAAGCACAAATCACACAGCATACATTTACCACTCACAAGCTATTATTATGTAAAATATAAGAATGTTTACTTACTCTTTGAATTTTTTCGTGGTTTCTCTGGGATAGCAGTGGGTTGGCAGAAATCAACGCAAATGAGAAAAAAAGACAGGAATTTTGACTTGTAATGTTTTTGAAGAGCAGGGAAGCATAAGCTGATGTTTTATAGAATAAGGACTTCAGGCTAAAATATGTATCAACTGCTCCTCGCCCCCAGTAAAGTTAGTATTGTTTGGATCATGAAGGTATAAATATTATGAGTCCCAGTTGTCTAATTAATAGCATGTACAATACAACTATTGAGCAAATATAGATTAAAGAAAGAGCATCTGGCTTTTTGGCAATGGGAGGATGCACAGTCAAACGCAGTGGGAAATCGTTCAGGAAACTGCCGAGAAATCAAGGTGCGTTGCCCTTTTCTAAGGAAGCAACGTTCACGGTCATATTATCACACACAAAAAAGTATCGGAACGCAACTGTTCCCTCCTCCTAATACTAGCTACAATTCTATTCAATTCTAAAAACGTTTATTGACACCTGTTATAAGCACCTACTCTATGTCAAGCATATTGCTTGGCGTTTGTGGGAAGCAGTACACCAGAATGGTGACAAGCACAGACTTTGTTGCCAGGTAGAGAGGGTTTGAAAACCAGCTCCATCACTTACTAGTTTTTTTGTTTTACCATGGAAAAGTTTGATAGTTTCTCTCTCTTTCTCTTCCTACCTGCCTCCTTCCTTCCTTCCTTCTTTTTCTTTCCTTCTTTCCTTTTAAGTTGAAATATAACTTGCATGTCGTTTATTAAGCAAGCTCAATGATCTTTTACACGATTATATACCAGATCAATATACATAACATTTGCGTCATCTCAGAGAGTTCCCTTGTGTTCCTTCCCAATCAATACTTTCCAATCCCACCCCTATCAGAAGAAAATACTATTCTAAAAATAAATAAATAAATAAATACGAGTCTACTTTCTGTCAATATAGGTCAGTTTTGCCTATTCTTGAACTTTATATAAATGGAATGATTCTATGTGTTATTTTTTTGTATCTGGATTTTGTCCTTCAATGTAATTTTTCTGAGGTTCACCTACACTATCATGTATTTGTTGTTTTTCAATGTTGTTACTTTATAGCTTTCCATTGTATAAATTTATCATAACTTGTTTATACATGTTCCTATTGATTAACATTTGGGTTGCTTCCAGATTGGGGTATTATGCTGCAGTCCCCAATCCCCAGGCTGTGGACCAGTACCAGTCTGTGGCCTGTTAGGAACCGGGCTGCACAGCAGGAAGTAAGTGGCGGGTGAGTAAGTGAAGTTTCATCTGTATTTACATCCACTCCCCATTGCTCACATCACTGCATAAGCTCTGCCTCCTGTCAGATCGTGGTAGCATTAGATTCTTATAGGACAAACCCTACTGTAAACTGCACATGCGAAGGATCTAGGTTGCATGCTCCTTATGAGAATCTAATGCCTGATGATCTGAGGTGGAGCTGAGGCAGTGATGCTAGCACTGGGGAGCAGCTGCAAATACAGATTGTCATTAGTGGAGAGGTTTGACTGCACAATAAATATAATGCACTTGAATCATCCCCCAAAACACCCCCCGCCCCGTCCACCCCGGTCCATGGAAAAATTGTCTTCCATGAAACCAGTCCCCAATGCCAAAAAGATTGGGGATTGCTGATATAATGAATAGAAAGTTTTTGTCAATATATGCACTCATTGCTCTTGGGTATGTACCTAAGGCTGGAATGACTGGATCATAAACCATAGGCACATGTTTAAATTTACTAGAAACTAGCATACAGTTAGCCTTTAGCAATGTGTAAGAGCTCTGATTGTCCACATCCTTGTTGACACTGGACACTTTCATCCCCTTTGATTTTGCCCATTCTAGTGGGTATGTAGTGGTGACTTGTTTTCATTTCATTTCTCTGGTGATTAGACTTGGGCATATCTTCCTTGCGGGGAAAACCTTTTCTTGAACAGGTTAGTTTTGCTCTCTCTGCCTCAGTTCCTCATCTGTAAAACAGGGTCAATAATAATATATTCTCTTGTGACTGTTGTGAGAATTAAATGAGATAATGTGTATAAAATGCTTAGCCCAGTGCCTGGCACATAACAGATTCAACAAATATCACCGTTATGTCTGGCAATGTTGTTATTTTACATCACTGGGTGAAAAAATAATAATTAAATATAGTCCCTGAGCTTGTGAAGCTCCTAGACTGGCAGGAATTATAGTGCAAGCATCACATAGGAACACACATCAAGGAGAGTGCTGTTTACAGACAGACAGATGGATGGGAACTCACTAAGACACACAAAGAGATAACTATAAAAACCACTGGTTGCACGATGCTTGGCAATTTGCTAAGTACATTTTATGTGTCATTTTTCATTTTGATACAATGCTGAGGCTAAAAGGATTTGACTTTCCTCTCTTGTTTCTACCTCGTGAATGATTAAAGATGATCCAACCACAAAGAAGCTGTAGCTAAATTTAAAGGGATGTCTTTGGACCATTAGCAACGAAGGGAGGACTTTTACTGAAACAGTGGCTGACACACAGCATGATTTCATGTCACTTGGCTGAACTTCTCTCTGATCATAGTTGTAGAAAGCAATAAAATTTTAACAAGAATCAGAGGTGAAGAAGCGATAAAGCTTTTAACAATAGGTAGGTGTATATGAGAAATTAGTCTAGAGGCAATTTACTATGAATAATCTGTGGAGGTGTATGCCTGGATCCGACTGCCTCAGAAAGTAAAAACACCTACCTAAGAATGAGTTAGATGACCGGCTCCTCTTGGAATTTTCTTTTGAGTATATACTTATTTTTATCTTATTTATTTTTAAGAAAAATGAAATAAAGACAATTGTAAAACAAATTTCTATAGTCATTTTTGTGTTTAAGATTCTAAAATGCTTTAGTATAGTTTTTATATTTTCTAACAGGTGCACCTACCTCATAATTTGTTTGAGGTAAAATCAACATGCCATCAGTTGCACATACCTAGAATGTTTGTAAAATTTTATAATACACACAATTTTAACGTCTTGACATATGTATACCACCATGAAATCACCACCACAAACAAGATAGTGAAGATGTCCCTCATATCCAAAAGTCTTCGAATTTTTCTTTGTACTTTCTCCTTAAACTCCATGCTCTACATCCATTCCCCAAGCAACCACTGATTTGCTTTCTGTCACTATAGGTTTGTACTTTCTAGAATTTTATGTAAATGGCATCAACAGTATGTATTCTTTTATAGTCTAACATTTATAGTCTTACTTCTTTTACAGCATAATTATTTTATGATCTATCAATGTCATTGAATGTGTCAATAGTTCATTTATTTTTATTGCTGAGTAATTTTGTATTTTGGGGATAAACCACAGTGTATTTATTCATTTATCTGTGGATGCACATTTGGGTTATTTCTAGAGTTTAGCTATTACAAATAGGGCCGCAGTGAATATTTGTGTGTAACTCTTTCTAAGAGCAAATGCTTTCTTTTCTCATGGGTAAAAGAGGGAATGGCTGGATCATACAGAAGGTGTATGTTTAATTTTTTAAGAAACTAACATACTTTTCCAAAATGGTCATGCACATTCCCACCAATAGGGACTGTGAGTTCCCATCCTTCCATATCCTCACCAATGCTTGATATGGTCAGTCTATTTAATTTTAGCCATTCTAATAAGTATCCAGAGATATCTGATTATTGTTCAATTTGCAGTTCCCTAGTGACAAAAGATGCTGAGCATCTTTCATATGCTTATATGCCATCCCTATGTCTTTTTTGGTGAAATGTCTTGTCAAATATTTTGCCCATTATTAAAAAGTTGGGTTTGTTTTTTTATTATTGAGTTTTAAGGAATAGATTGGTGGGGGAGTGAGGGAGAGAGAGATACAGACATACCTAAGACACAAGTCCTTTATTATACAGATCTTCCAAAATTTTCTTTAATCTCTTTTCAGTCTTTTAACTGCATTTTTGAAAGAGCAAAAATTTTACGTCTTGGTGAAAACAGTTATAATGACTATTTTCATGTCCTAATCTGATAATTCTAAGCTCTGCATCGGTTCTCGGTCAGTTTTGATGGATTTTTCTCTTCAACATGAGCCCTTACTTTTCTTCTTTTTTGCATGCCTGGTATCTTTGGTTGAATGACAGACATTGCAAATTTTACCTTGTTGGGTGCTGAATATTTTATATTCTTATAAATATTCTGGAGGTTTATTCTAGGATCCAGATAACTTACTTAGAAACATTTTGACCCTTCAATGTCTTGCTTTTATTTTATTTTTTTTTAATTGGCACAATAATTTCATTGAAAACCATGTGCAGTCAGAAAAAGGTGAGTTTTTTACAATTTTCATTTTATTTGTGAAGATCTCAATCAGAAAGATAGAGATGTCATAAAATCTCTAGTTGCAAAGTTAACTCAGCAATTTATTTATAATCCATGTGTGAATTCTTAGATGTTTTTTTTCTAAGATCATAGTTTTTTTTTTTCTTTTTATTTCAGGATATTATGGGGGTACAAACATTTTGGTTACATGTTATGACTTTGCCTCACCCAAGCCAGGATTAGAGGTGTGCCCTTCCTCCATACAATGCTCACTGCATCCATTAGTTGTGAGTTTACCCACCCTCATCCTCCCAACCTCCATGAATATTGCTACCTTGTGAGCACCTTAGTGTTGATCAGTCAGTGCCAATTTGATGGCAAGTACATGTGGTGCTTATTCTTCCATTCTTGTGATACCTCACTGCAGAGGATGGGCTCAAGCTCTATCCAGGATAATTTAAGAGGTGCTAGATCACCATTATTTTTTATAATTGAGTAGTATTCCGTTGTATACATATACCATATCTTATTAATCCACTCACGGATTGAAGGGCACTTGGGTTTTTTCCACATCCTCGCAATAGTGAATTGTGCTGCCATAAACATTCGAAGGCAGATGTCTTTATTACAGAATGTCTTTTGTTCCTTTGGGTAGATGTCTAGCAGTGCTATTGTTGGGCCAAATGGTATTTCTATTTTTAGGACTTTGAGGTAGCTCCAAACTATTTTTCACAGAGGTCGTACTAATCTGATCCTTTCTTATCTGCCAATTGATAACAATATCCTCTACTCTTCGTACCTCCCAGAGTTTCTATGAGAATCACATACAAATCATGTGTGTGCAAAGAATCTACGGACCATAAAACACTTAAAAAACATGGATGACTGGTATTATGAATGCAAGAGTTCTCTAATCCTTCATGAATCCCCACAGACTATTGGAAAATAGTCACAAGCTTAACCTTTCCCTTCAAGGATATCCATAGTCTGACCCCGACATAAATTTACCACCGTATTTCTCAACTATTTCCTAACAAGAGAAATTCCATCTACAGCCAAAGTAATCAATTCATTGCCCGAAAATTCTGCTTGTCTCCCTTTGTGTATTTACACATATTATTCTCTTCTTGCCTGATGTGTCCTTCACCTTTTCCACGAAGCCTTACGTAACCGTTCCACTGAAAGGTGAGGCACTGCATACTCTGCTTCATTATTCTGTTTTATTTGGCATTTGTCTGCTGTGTTGACATTATGGTAATCTTATCAGACATAGGTTTCTAATTTCTCCTCTGCCCGATTACATACAATATAAGGGAGAGACCTTATAATTAATTCCCCTGTACCCATCACTCTTTCACACGTGTAAAAGAACAGTGTCAGAACACTCCACAGAAATGAGAAGACCAGGGTAAGTCCAGTTCTGCCACCGCCCATCTGTGTATATTTAGGCATGCTTCTACTTCTTAGTGCCTTTATTTTATCATATAAACTATGAGACAAAAACTCTTTGTCTTATTTAAGGAATTGATTGTTGTAAGGATCAAATGAGATCATGTTTATGAAAACATCTTGTTAACTGGATCCTGTAAAATTTTAAGTTAGCATTTTTGAAATATTTGTTAATCAAATACTGGTAATAGAACATTGCATCAAGAATTTGGAGGATCACTTGAGGCCAGGAGTTCAAGACTAGTCTGGGCAACATGGCAAGACCCCCATCTCTACATTAAAAAAAATTAGTCAGGTGCGAGGTGTGGTGGCACGTGCCTGTAGTCCCAGCTGCTCGAGAAGCTGAGCCCAGGAGGATCACTGAGCCTGGGAATTGGAGGTTGCAGTGAGCTGT
This sequence comes from Indri indri, assembly GCA_004363605.1. NCBI lineage: Eukaryota > Metazoa > Chordata > Mammalia > Primates > Indriidae > Indri > Indri indri. Next base: position 26,221 of record RJWJ010007834.1, on the reverse strand, counting down.
AATCACACCACTACCCTCCAGTCTGGGTGACAGAGCCAGACCCTGTCTCAAAAAAAAAAAAAAAAAAAAAAATTAGAGGAATCAATTCTTGGAATAAACGTAATTATGTAAACAAGCACTGGCTTCAGCTACCAGGTCTAAAAGAAACAAGGAATACACATAGTGAAAGTTCACATACTTTTAATGAAGACTTACATTCAAGTCCTCGTTAGTTGGTTTGAGTGTATGTGAGGACTATTAGGCCATACACAATAGCAGAATGAAAACTTTGGAAAACATTTTGTTCCCTTGACAATAACAGGCAATTATAAGATTATTATAAAGAAGAGATGTTGTATAATGGAAGAATTTCAGTGGATACAAAACTATCATGACTTTTAAACCTAAATTTATCTATTCTGCCATTGTCACCAATTTTTGTTCATGTATCCATGCATTCTATATAATGAGAATCATCTGTTATGTTCAAAGCACCATGCTCAGTGCTAGGTTACGATAGTGAGAAAACAAAAATAGACTCTGGGAATGTGGTATTAAGTCTTGAGGGCAAGATTGAAGTTAGCAAAACAATGACACAAATATAAAATAATCACATTACAAGCTTTATGAAAAAAAATCACAGTGCTGGGAAATGGTCCACAAATCAGAAGTACGTATGTGCCCCCAAATATTTTTAGGATTCTTACATCTCAATTAAAATAAAGGAAATAAATTGTTGAGAGAAAGACTGCAGGACAAGTGATCAGATCTGTTTCTCTTAATGATATTGGATTTCTCATAATTTTACAATCTCTGTGTGCCATTCAACTTGCTCTCAAATATTGGGTGTTTGTTTTTAAACTACCACGCATGAGTCATTTGCTATATGAAGGAATGAGTGGTAAGCATTTTACGTACATTAATTTGTGCATTCCTTACAAGATGACACTATGAGGTAGGTTTTTCCCATTTTTGTTTTTTAGAAATTCAGATCAGAATCACACAGTTGAAAAGTGGTTAGGCCGAGGTTAAATCTAGGTGTGTTCTGGGTCGAAAGCACACTCTTATTATGCATACAGACAAAAAGGGGACAGATATTCACAAAAGTGGTACATATATTCTTTCTGTCTAAATCATCTGTTTATTCACTTTTTCAGAGATTGACAGTTATATGTTACTTCATTATAACATCCTTAAACTTTCTACAACCTCTTTCCTTCCTTATTCCCACCTGATGACCTGACCTCATGCTTCATTAAAAAATAGAAGCAATCAGGCAGGAACTAAATCCCACCAGCCAGCCCGGCTCTGTATCTGTGTTCTCTGTTATAGAGCGTATTAGTCTGCGAGGGCTGCCGTAACAAAACACCACAGCCTAGGTGGCTTAAACCACAGAAATTAATTTTCTCACAGTTCTGGAGTCTAGAAGTCCAAGGTCAAGGCGTCGGCAGGTGTGATTTCTTTGGAAGGCTCTCTCCTCGGCTTGCAGATGGTGCCTTCCCACGGTGCCCTCATGTCTTTGTGCCTCCATCTGTGTGTGTCTGCGTCCTCATCCCCAGTTAGACCACATCGGGGCCTTCCCATATGACTTCACTTCATCTTAATCACCTCTTTAAAAAACTATCTCCAAATACAGTCACATTCTGAGGTGCTGGGAGTGAGGACTTCAACATACGAATTTTGGGGACATGATTCAGCCCATAACACAGCAGAAGGAGAGCCCTCGCCCCCACAGAGGGACAACCCCTCCACATATATTCTCAATCCCATTTTCTCTCCCTCCCTGAGAACTTGGCTGCTATAATTATCCCTTCTTTCCAGTGTTGTCAGCTTGTTCTGAGATCAATCGCATTAGTTACAGTCATGCTCAGCTGTCTTCTTGCAGTAGTAAACGGTACCATTACTAACTCCAGACGTTTAAAAAACATTTTCCCCTTTCCTTTATCCTGCACATCTTATTCATCAGCAAGTTTGGTTGATTCTACCTCTAAAATATATCTTAAATCTGCCCTCCTCTCTTCATTTCTGCTATGTTCACCCGAGCCGAAGCCTCAGCTACCTTCCGTGTGTAGGGCTACAGCAACTTCCTAGCTGCCTCGCTGCTTCTACTTTTGTCTTCTTTTTGTAAAATTATTTTTATAGATTTAGGGGGTACACGTGCAATTTGGTTACATGGATATATGTGTAGTGGTAAAATCTGGGCTTTTTGTGTCACATCACCCAATTGGTGTATGTGGTACCCATTAGGCCACTTCTCATCTCACTTCCCCCAACTTTTGTCTTAGAATGGATTCTCCATGTAGCTGCCAGAGTGGTACCTTTTAAAACTTTTTATTTGGAACTAATTCCAAACCCAGGGAAGAATTACAATAGGTCAATAAACTCCCATTTAACTTTACTCCAATTTATTAATTGCTAATATTTACCACATTTACTTTCCCTCATATCTCTTTATCTCTTAGTATTCTAGTGTTAGTTTCCTAAAAACAAGTATATTCCCTTATATTGGGGACTTTCGATAGTATTGATATAATAATATTATTTAATAGTCTGTACTTTAAATTTGCCAATTTTCCCAAAAATGTCTTTCATAGCAACTTCACCCCCTTCAAAGCAGCATCCAGTCTCAGGGTTATACATTTCATTTAGTTGTGGGTTTTGTCTTAGTCTCTTTTAATCTCTTTTAAACTGGAACAGTTCTTCAGTCTTTCTTTGTTTTTTATAACATTGGCATTTTTAAAGATTGCACATCAATTGTTTTGCAGAATTTGGGATTATCTTTTCTTTCCTCATGATTTGATTCAGATTGTGTGTTATTGGCAGAATATGACATCACTGTAAATATACATATAGTGACCCACGTTATCTGACGTCCCCACCCACCCAACCCTACCTAGCTCCTTCCAACCACAGAGCTTTGGTAATAGGATGTCCTCTCCACCTGACTTCAGTAGGGCTGGCTGCTTCAGGTCTCTGCCTGAATGTTCTCTCAGATCCATATACACTGACCATAGTACCAAAGCAGCATTCCCCTTGCCCCACCCCCAAGCCCAACAGTTAACCTTTTCACATATCACCCAATTTTTTTCACAGCATTCCTCATGTTTGAAATGATTGTGTCTATTCATTTGTTTACTTATTAATTTCCTATTTCCCCAGATAAGAAACTCCTTGGGGACAGGAAATCTTCTGTTTTATTAACTTCTGAGTTTCCAGCATCTGAGATGTAGAAAAAAATAGTTGTGACTTCATATTTCTCCTCCTCCTGCACTGTTTGGCCATTTTAACTTCAAATATGAAATGAAAATGGGCAGTGGTACTGAAGTGTACTGATTTAGATTTAGATGCCTTATGTTTAAAGCATGAGGCAAGACATCAAAGCTCTAGATGTGACCAAATTTGTATTTCCATGCAATTTTTGCTCTTCTAAATGTTTCTGAGTAAGAAAAGAGGCCTAGACCTACTTTTCTTTATTCTGTGCCATAGAAAATGGACACTTGGCTATGGAAATAAGAGGGTCATTTTCTTATCCAGTGCCAATTTCATTACAAATAGTTTTGAATATCAGTTCTTGCAGCCCCATTAATTACCTCAATTATTAATAGATTTGCCAAAACAGAAAGTATTTTCCCCATAATGAGTGTAAACATGAGTGTAAAAATGGAATTTAAAGACCAGAAAACTAATTTCATCCCTCTTTTTCAGGATAAACTCAGGTCTTCTAATTACTTCCTGGCCCAAAATTTCCCTGATAATGTCTCCAGTGATTTAGGCACAAAATGCAGAATAGCAACCTAAGTACATTAGAAAACAGCTCAGTTGGAATCATTCTGGAAATATTCACTTAATGTGATGGGCTCATTCTCAGTAGCTAGGAAATATGAGGTTTAAAAATATATTTGAATTTAATAACTAGAAAATTTATAGAATTTTTAACATACTTATAAAATTTATAGAAAATTTCCAAAAACTGTGTTCACATGTTCATTTCAATAAAGTAGAGGGAGAGCCACTTAAAACATTTATTCCAAAAAGAAGCACTTTAAGATTATTCCTTATTCTTTCATTTATAATAGCCTTCATCCATTTATTTGCTAAAAATTACCAGATAACTTCACCAGCACTCTGGGATGCTTGTGCATTCTTGAGAGAACTCCTTATTTGTACTTGTTTATAAATTGCCACGTTTGAAAGGAAACTGAACTATAGCATTGCCTAAAATTTTTAGCTCCAACAGAGCAATTTTGTATTCTCATATCGAAATGAAAAAACTCTGTGAAATACCCCTTTAAAGGTGATTAGATGATGCTAACTACTCTTTTAGACTTGCAAACATATTTGTAAAATTTTGTATACCTCCATAGACAAAGGATAAAGGCAGTTTCCTTTATCCTTTCCTATGCTCATTATTCAACCATTCAACCAATTTATTGAGTTTCTCCTACCATACATCTTGCCCTTGTCAAACTCAGAATCCAGAAGAGAGCTCAGGCTTATACATAGCATGGCAAATACCACATATGAGTTACTCTGCAAAGCCAGAAGACAGCTGTGACTGACAGAGGCTGAAGACACAGGAAAGCCATAACAGAATGGACAACGTTGGAGTTGAACTCCAATATTTATCAGAAGAGAATGTGAATGAGGACTAGTTCTGGCTTATAGAACTTGTGAAACAAAGAGGAGAGGAAGGAAAGCCCATGGTCCTGCCAATCACTTTAACATCAGAGAATAATAGGCTGAGAGACATAAGACAAGTCAGGTAATCTCATAACAATTATTTAATGCCCACTAATTGAATAAGTCTGGGCTAAGTGCTGGGCATGGAGAGAGGGGCCAGCCTAAACAGTTCTTGCCTTCCTGTTTACAGTCAAATTGCTAAAAGGAGACAAAAGTACCTTAAATGTAAGCAGTGACACAAGGCAATAATAAATGCTGCTGGGTTGAGAAAAATGGGGACTTTATTGGTTAGGGCAGATGTTTTCCAACCTCTTCATTACTTATTCTACCAGTAAAAAGTGTTTGAGTATACACGCCTAAATATGTTTATTTGCTTAGAAATAATGCACATATGCTATCATCTCAATACATTAAAATTAGTAAAGTTTAATTTTTCTTTTTATGTGAAAGCTCTTATAAATAGAAAAATCTAATATTTTTTCTACACCCTAGTGGATCACCTTGTGTAACTCTTAGGGTACACACACTACTTGGAAGACCACTAGCTTTGGGCATTTAGAAAGATATTCATGATAGAATATTTTCTCTCCCTCACAGCATGGCCTAGATTTGGCCCAGATATGAGTGACATTTTTAAGATAGAGTGAAAACGGGAACAGAATGCGTTCTAGAAACTGTAGGAAGAAAATGCTTATTAGAACTTTGATTAAGGAAGCTGTTACATCAAGCTTAGTAAATCTACAGCAGGGTTTCTCAAGTGTAGTCTATGGACCACTTGCATCAGACTTGGGGGAGGTTGCAATATTAATATATACTGACTCCTGGGTCTCACCCAAGACTCACTGAATCTAAATATCTGGAAAACGGGATAGGGAATCTGTAATAAGCTGATTCTTTTCATCGCTGAAGTTTAAAAACAATTAGTATATTATAGAAAATATAGACTTCAAATAGTCAAAACAAAATTTTATGTATTTTATGAAATCCTATGGTATCATAGAGATGACAGATATGTAAAATTAGTCTGTTAGAGAATCTACAGGTCACAAACAATATAGAATCTGTGAAAAAGACTTCCTTTCGTTGTTTCGTTAGTTTTGCCAAGTAGAGGAAAACTTGTTATTTTGATCTCATTCAAAATAAGAAATGCTTTCTCGGAGAGTAGTAAGCCCATTTACAATTAAGGTTATACTTTTCTTCCTCAGACTATATGCCATGTGATGCAGGAAAGTAGTTTTTGAGTCTTCGGGGCAACTTGCCTTCCAGGCAGATAAGAGTATAGATGAATAGGAATGCCCGATGAACAGTTCTCTGTAATGACAGTTTATAGCTCTTATCACATTTTGCAAGTTCTGGTACCATTAGCTCATTCTTCCTTAAGACTAATCATCATAAGATAACTGAATAGAACCAAAATTTCTGACTGACCTGTTCCATCAGTACAGTTCATTACATATAGGAACTTCCACTCAGTGGTACAAATTAATCATTTACCTTAAGTCGAAAAGAAACCAGACATTGGTTTATGGTCCTATCTATGACTAAGTTCCAACTTATACCCAAATGTGCCTTAATTGAATTGGAACATAGAGCTTGTTTGTGTTTTAGAGTCCCCATCTATAAATATAGCCTTTGTTAAAAAAAAAAAAAAAAAAAAAACTGGATGCAGAGAATTTTTTTTAACAATCACATTTCTATTCCCTCCAACTGGAAATAATCTTCTTCTAAACTCCCATAACATTTTATCTAGGACTCTATTATAGCACTATCACTGTCTCACTGGTATCAATACACACATGCCCCTGAATAGATACCTGTGCTGATCTGTGCTTTACAGAGGCAACATGTGGCTTTATTCATTACCCCACCTTGCCTAATGGTAACTTAAAAAGTAAGTCTCAAAGACAGGTATTTAATATTAAATGAACTCCCAATACCTCATCAAGAGTCAGAGAAAAATCAAGTTAATACCTATAAACATAATGCCTGCTTTTAGGTCCCATTTTGGACCCTCCGAGTTTTTATGAGCCTGAAACTCTGCACCAGCCAAGGCAAGGACTTGAGTACCTTCCACTCTCAGTCACTGATTTATGCCTTAATTACTACTACTAACAATTAATATTTACTATGTTCATTTACATAGTTGAAGAAACTGATGCTTATAGAATTTAAATACATCACTCAGAGTCACAGAGCCTTAAATGGGAAAAGCCAGTCTTCCAAACTAGGTCTGTTTGACAGGAGAGCCTCAGACAGTGACTGTGCTTTATCTGCCGTCCATTGTTGACTCTTGTCCATTTCTCTGTTCTGGTCTCTGTCAAGTGCCTAAATTTATATAACAAAAGCAAAGCATTTACAATATACTTATATATTTAAAATATTGAACACCAAATCATGATGCTTGGTGAGAGCATATACTATTTACCAATTAACGTGTGCTTTACGTTAGTATTCCTATAAAGAATGAGGAAATTAGTACAACCTCTGTGGAAAGTAATATGGAGATACCTCAAAGAACTGAAAGCAGACCTGTCATTTGATCCATCAATCCCACTACTGGGTATTTACCCAAAGAAAAAAAGACATTCCATAAAAAAGACATCTGCACTAGAATGTTTATAGCAGCACAATTTACAATTGTAAAGATGTAGAAACAATCCAAGTGCCCATCAATACACGAGTGGATTAATAAAATGTGGTATATGTATACCATGGAGTACTACTTAGCCATAAAAAAAAATGATGAACTACCTCTTGTATTATCCTGGATGGAGCTGGAACCCATTCTTCTAAGTGAAGTATCACAAGAATGGAAAAACAAATACCACATGTTCTCGCCATTAAATTGGAACTAATCGATCAACACTTACGTGTACATGTGGAAGTAACATTCACTGGGTGTCAGACAGGTGGGAGGGGAGAAGAAGAGATGGCTAAATTCACATCTAAAGGGTGCAGTGCACTCTGTCTGGGGGATGGACACACTTGTACCTCTGACTCATGCAGTGCAAAGGCAATTTATGTAACCAAAGCATCTGTAACCCAGTAATATTCTGAAATTAAAAAAAAAAAAAGAGTGAGGAAGATTGGCTACAACAGTCAAACATGTACAGACATCATGATGTTATACCACAAAGTTATAGTAACCAAGCATTTCAAGGGAAACTATATTTAAAGGTTCAAACATTCTCTAAAATAGTTATAAGTATTATTTGTTGACCATCAATCATATATGTCAGGCATCATACTACCTACTTTCAGGGATAATCAAACTGTGAAGAGATAGGGACTAATATGCCCATTTTAAATAAAAGAAAGGAAAGATTCAGGGTGAGGGATGGTATATTTCTTACCCCAAATGGCACAATTAGGAAGCAACTCTCAAATCTTTCTTCCTTCAAAGCCTTGTTCCCTTCAATAAACTACATTTCCTCCTGCTTATGTTCTCTGCTGCCTTGAATCTAAAGTCCTCCCTTTGATATGGAAAAAGGTGCCACATCTGAACATGTATTATGCGTGAAGTCTCCCAGCTCTGCTGTGCTGTTCTTAATTGCCTACGTTGAAGAAGCTCTGTAAATCTTTAGTTTGCACCTACTTTCATTTCACCAGGGATGACATTTCTGTGTTAGCTGGGCATTCAACACCTGCATTAATCTAGTAATCTTGTTCTGCTCCACCTTTTTCTCTCTGACACATACAAATATTTATAATTCTGTGCCCCCCACCATGATGTACAGATCCTCCTCATTCTCTTGTTCTATTTTTAAAGCTAATTTTTCTGCTGATTTTTTTCCTGATTGCATGTTTTTATGTCACAAACATTGGCATTCTCTTCAGCACCAATACCGATGAAAACATACAGCATGAAATGAACCGACATCCTCCTTCCCATCACCTGGCCTATAGAGGTGTCCACACAGCTTGACCAAAATCCATTCTAGGGCCGAAGGAATGCTGGCCATATACAATTATTAGTAATGCAACCCCTGACAGCTACACATCTAGCATGAGTTGTTATTTTCCCAAAAAGATTGAAATTATGCTTAACATGCTCCTCACAGGGAAGAATTTTACTGAATTCTCTCTTCTCTGATTGTAACCAAGAAGAAATAGGGAAAGAAAAAAAAAAAGCTGGCTATTTTGGTGCTGGTGGATGCTATATTTGGAGAGGAAGCTTGTGTTCTATTGGAGGCTAATTTTGGAGAAGATTACAGTGGAAATTAGGAATAACTAAGATGGAGGGCATTAAGGACAGAAAATTGAAAATGTCACTCTTACTGATCAGTAGCCGCACTGGGAAATACTAACAGCAGTTATGTAATAATTCTTCAATGGCCTTTTGAAGATGCTGTAGATTCTGTATTAAAGACACATTGCACTCACCAGTGTAAACTTTTCCTTCCCTCGATTGAGAAACTGAAGCCTACATTTTAAACATCATGCTTGCTTTGGAGAAAATGAAATATTCTGAGATGATAAATGAACAATAATTTACCACCTGAAGAAACAAGCCACGCTGCCAGATCATTTTTCAGGATGGGCGGGACATCCATTGATCATGCATATTTACTCCTGACATGCCCAGACCACCTGTAAATTTCCTGTTCTAGGATGGAAAATAAAAAATATTTGCCACATTATTCCACTCCTTCCAGACCACTGCTAACACCACATGAACAGCATTTTACTTTAGAAGAGACTTAACACTGGAGTTAACTGCTTTTTGTCCATGAGGAGGCCAACGTTTTCTGTTAGGATGTTAGTTATGTATAACTGTGGGCCATGTAGATATAATGTTTGCTGTAGGAGTTTTTGGAATACACAGCAAATCAATTAAAAATAACAATTTTAAAGTCAAAAGTAACATATTTTTGTGGCAGAAAACCAGAAAATTTAGATAAGTGAAAAAGGAAAAGAAAAAAAATAACAAACTAAAAACCACCCATGATTCCAACATACAGAAAAAATTATGTGATACTTTGATATATATCCTTCCAGGAATTTTTTCAATGCATAAATTTATATTTTTCCTAAAATAAATATTGAACATGTGATTGGTAAATAACTTCTTTAACTTAAATATACATCATGAATATACATTATATAATTAAATATGCTTATACTTTTACTCATTAATGTCAATGGATATATAGTATTTAATAAATATTTTAATCTAATATATTCTTATAGGTTACTTTGTTTCCAGTTTATTATTACTAACAGTGCTGTGATGAACACTAATGTAATTTAATCATTCTATTTAAAAAATATTTGTAGTGGAATTGTTCATAGAAAATGTTCAAAACATCAAAGTTTGAGGGCTTCTCTATATAACATGAAATTATCTGTTTGAAGTGGACAATTCTATAAACAGCATTTGCAATCCCCTCTACCAAAAGTGGCAAAATTATTTAAATCTATTTAAAACTTCAACTGTTTGCAAGAAAGAAATGGAAAGAAAGTTTTCTCTTTTTTTTCAGTTTGGTTAATTTCTTTTTAAAAATGTTTTTACTTGACAAAAATTGTATGTGTCTATGGTGTACAATATGATTTGAAGTATGTATACATTGTGGGATGGCTAAATCAAGCTAAGTAACATATGTATTACTTCATGTATGTACCCTTTTATTTTTTGGTGAGAACATTTAAAATCTACTCCCTTACCAATTTTCAAGTATACAGTACATTCTTGTTATCTATAATCACCATGTGATACAATAAATCTCTTAAACTTACTCATCCTAACTAAAATTTTGTATCCTTTAGCCAACATCTCTTCATTCCTCCCTGAGCCCCACCAGTCCCTGGTAACCACCATTCTACTCTCTGCTTCTGTGATTTAACCTTTTTAGATTCCACATATAGTGAAATCACATGGTAAATATGGTCTTTGTGTGGCTCGTTTATTTCACTTAACATAATGTCCTTTTGTTTGATCCATGTTGTTGCAGATAACAGGCTTTCCTTTTTTTTTTTTAAAGGCAGATTGTATTGTGTTATAGATATATACACATACCACATTTACTTTGTCTATTCATCCACTGATGGATACTTAGGTTAATTCCATATCTTGGCTATTGTGTATAGTGCTGGAATAAACCCGGGAACACGGATATCTCTTTGACATACTAATTTCCTTTAATTTGAATATATATCCAGTAGTGGGACTGCTTGATCATATGGTAGTTACATTTTTAATTTTTTAAGGAACCTCCATAGTGCTTTTTAAAATGGCTGTACTAAGTACATCCCCACCAACAGTCTACAAGGGTTGTCTTTTCCCCACATCCTCACCAACTCTTGTTATTTTTTGTCTTTTTGATAATAGCCATTCTAAAAGACATGCCGTGATTTTTCACTGTGGGTTTAATTTGCATTTCCATGATTATTAGTGGTGTTGATCATTTTTCATATATTTCTTGGCCATTTGCATGTCTTTTTTTTTTTTTTTTAGAAATGTCTGTTCAACTTCTTTGCTCATTTTTTAATTGGGTCATTTGTTTTCTTGCTATTGAATTGAGTTCCTCAAATATCTTAGATAATAACCACTTATCAGATATATGGTTTGCAATATTTTCTCCCATTCTGCGGGTTATCTCTTCCCTCTGCTAACTGTTTCCTTTGCTGTGCAGAAACTTTTTAGTTTTCCATGTGTCTATTTTTGCTTATGCTGCCTATGCTTTTGGAGTCATATCCAAAAAATCATTGCCCATACCAATGTCATGGAGCTTTTCCCTTATGTTTTCTTTTAGTGGCCTTACAGTTTCGAGTCTTATAGTTAAGTCTTTAATCCATTTTGATTTTTTAATCTATTTTGATTTTTATATATGGTGTGAGATAAGGGTCTAATTTCATTCTTCTCCATTCAACTGTCCAGTTTTTCCAGCACCATTTATTGAATAGACTGTCCTTGCCCCCTCATGTGTTCTTGGCATTTTTGTCAAAAATCAATTGGCCATTAATGTGTCAATTTATTTCTTGGCTCTTTATTCTGTTACATTGGTCTGTGTATCTGTTTTTATCCTACTATCATGTTGTTTTGATTACTACAGCTTTGTAGTGTATTTTGACATCAGGTAGTATGATGCCTCCAGCTTTGTTATCTACAAAAAACTAATAATAAATACTTAGGAATAAATTTAGCCAAGGAGCTGAAAGATCTGTATACTGAAAGCTACAAAACATTGATGAAAGAAATTGAAGAAGACACAAATAAATGGAAAGGATTAGAAGAATTAATGTTAAAATGTCCATACTACCCAAGCATTCTACAGATTCAATGTAATCTCTATCAGAATTTCAAGGACATTTTCCACAGGTATAAAAAAATCAATCCTAACATTTATATGGAATTGCAAAAGATACCAAATATTAAAAGCAGTCTTATACATAAAAGGTTTTCACCTTATTCCAAAAATAATTTATAATTCAGTTATTCTTTCCTCTGGACAACATGTTTTGTGTTTTAGGTTTGCACATGGTAGTACAGTCTATAGTCAGATAACACTTTAGTAATTCTCCACTTTCACTTCACCATCAGCAAATGTTTCTCTATTGGGTCATTTCTACTGGCATACAAACATATTTTTATATGTCCTATCTTAAAGAAAAAAACCTTCTCTTGACCCAAGAACTCACACCCCATTTCTCTGTTCTCCTATACAGCAAAATTCTTCAAAAGCATTGACTATATTTTCTAATTCCTCTCCTCATCTCATCTTCTAAAACTCAGCTCAGACATCTTCTCAACCCAGAAATCTTCCAGGACTCTCAGAGTCCCCTATCTTTCTTTTACTCTTAGACTCTATGTATCCATGGCTCTCACCACTTTCTATAGTGATGACCTACTTACTGGCTGCCTCTTTCATTAAACTATAAGGATTTCATGAACACATACAATCTTTTAAAATATTGAGCCATGAGCACCTAAAACATTGTCTTAAAAATTATAAATGATGGCTAAATGTTGCTGAATGAATTGACTCTTAAAAGATGGGCAGGAGTCCATCAGGAGCCAAGAGAAGCATATTCCAGGTATAAGGAACAGAATGTACAAGAACACAGACTTCAGAAAGAATATAACATGTACATTCAGTGCAAGTCATCTAGTGTAGTAACTCAGGGGATGTGTGTGAGGATAAAGGGAAATAAAGAAAAATTTAGACCTGGATCATTAAGATTCTTATACTCCATGTCAGAGAGATTAAACTTTACCTTATACCCAATAAATATTCATAAAACAAATATAAGCTAGATAGTAACTGATCAAATTATAATAGTGCTTACTAACATTTGTTGAGCTACTCTCTGCCTATTCCAGGAAGGACTTTAACACAGAAATTTTTTTTCAATTTATTTGCCCAGGGTTCATAACTAATAAGTAGTAGATTATACATTCAAAACCAGATCTCTCTGGTTTTGAATGTATAAGGCATATTCTAAACTCAATAGTGAATCCTGAAAAATCAGTCGGGCAATAATGTGGTGGATTGAAGAAATGCACCAGTTAGGAGGCTATTGCAATAGGCTGGATGACAAATAATGACAGTATGAACTAAAACTCTTTGAGAGTGAGGACCACATCTTTGTCACTGTCATCTGGCATGATGTGCCTGATACATTTAGGTGTTTAATAAATATTTTCTGAACAAATGAAAATGTGACTGAGAGGAGGACAAAAGGAACAATTAAGAAGTAGAGTTGACATTTGGAAGATAAGGGTTGAGGGTTAGTGAAAGGAAGAAGTTGAAGGCTATTTTCTAGTAGAGGCTATGAAATGAATTGTGATGCCATGAACTGAGATGTGAAACACTGGAGGAGAAGGATGTTTGTCTGGTCAGGAGGATGGGACCCGTTCTAAGTACTTGGTAATGCTTCGATGGGGATGTTTAGCGAATAAGTGGAAATTTAGATCTGGACCTCAAAAGAGAAGTCCAATCTGAAGATATATTGATAGGTGTCAATATAGGCAATAAATGAACAAAATATGTGTTTATAACTTCATGGACAAAATGTGCAATATGAGAAGACGGCCAAGGATCAAATATGAACCACACCAATATTTTAGGGATGAGCAGAGGGTGCTGAACCTGTAAAGGGCACTGGGAAGAAATAAGAGAACTCATAAAAGAATGGTGCCATCAAAGGCAACGGGAGAGGGTCAAGAAGGAGGAAGAGGTTCAGTATCAGATTCTCTGCAGCCCTTCCTTAAATGTGTCTATTAGGGAAGGAAACAGAAACCACTGCAGGTGTTTTAAGAAAGAGGGGATTGAATTCACTGAATGAACTGCTTACAAATCGTTAGTAGGTTCTAGGCTGGGCTTTCTGATCAATGCAGAAGTGCACCATATCTCCTCACCTTAGGACCCAGGCTGTTGGCAACTCCACCATCTGAAATGTCTCCAGTTTGCCATAGCAAGTGGAAGGGAACAAAGACACAGGAAACACTGTTTCCTAAAGCTTCTGTCCCGAAGTGGCATATATCACCTCCTCTCATATTTTATTGGACAAAGCAAGTCAGTTGGTGACACCCAACTACAGGAAGCTGAGGCTTGCTGTCCTACAATGCAATGCGCTCGGAAGGAGGGGAACTGTAGTCGTGGTGAGCAGACCACAGGCAAGTGATTTAAATTCTGGTGCTTCATTTTCCTCATTTGCAATGATTCTACTGTATTCATCTCTTAGTGTTGTTAGAGGATTAAATGAACTAAAATATACAGGATGCTACAAACAGTGATTGATCTACAGTAAACTCTAAATTATTTTTAGGCAGTATTGTGTTTTTCTGTTCCTCTTCCTTAACTCTTTTCTCCTCCAGCACCTCCCGTTCAGCCCTGGACTTGCTCTGTCCAGCCTGCACCGTATCTAGACCACCATGGTCTTTCTTCTCCAAATGAGCCCCTCTCTCTACCCTCCAACCCCACAAATCCACTGCTAGGGAAAGGAAAAAAGAAAATTCCTCTTGTTCCTTGTCAAAATAAATTAGATTTCTCTCTTAAAAGATGACAACCCAGGAAAATTATAAAATGATACCTAGAAAACTGCCCTCTACTCCTCTATCTTCCCTAATCAGTCACAATGGCCATTTTTTAGCAACATGCACTACAAAATAATTGGGAGCAAATTGATTCCATAACCATTATCAGCTGCTACAGGCATTTTTACTTCTGATCAACCTCAAGCTGCTTAGACCTGCATATTCTCCCATCCAGCATCTCAGACAGGGAAGAATGGGTGTCAACAATCTTCCCTCTCCCTGTCAACTCTCTCTCTCTCTCTCTAAATCAGGGAATTGTATGCCTTCATGAACCTATTTCCGTCCTATCCCCCAAAGCAAGAATCCATCACAGCAGCCTAGAGAGGGAAGTGTCCTGAGTACAAACAGCTGCCTCCCCTGTTAGCATCAGGAGAAAAGCAGAGGAATTTATAGAGCCACGTTTGGTCAGGGAAGGGATTTAGCCATTTCCCTGAGACCAAGAGACCCTTTTTGCCTCCCTCTTACCACCCCACAGCTCCCTTTCTCTGAATCTCCAGCTCTATAGCAGTCTGAGGCACCCTGGGTGGTGCCCCTGTGGCCCTAAGGCTTTCCTCTCCCCCAGACTCTTGGGATCAAGATACCCTTCTGGAAATTCTTGACAATGCTGAAAAGCTTCTGGCAACTGAACATGCCTTTCTAGTTCTGACCTCTCATTCTTAAAGAAGGAATGGTGGCATCATTTTTTTCCATACTTGTCATTGTCATCAGAAATACATTGTCTGGAATGTCTGAACCCTCCTGTTGCTTTCCTGTAGGGTACCTTGGAATGAAGTGAGCCGCTGGTGGTAAGCCTGTCACCTGATAACCCTGCCCACCCCCTTACCCCCTATGTGCCTGAACTCTCTACCAGGTCATTTTATGCCTGAGATCTGATTCCAGCATGTTCTCTATAGCATCAAATGTCCCCAAATCCTGTGGTTGTCTAACTGATGATTTAAACATCTACTATACCCAAACATATCCTAGATGCTAAGAATATGGAGCAGACATAAAGCTCACCTCACTTTGTTTTGCTCTCAGGAAAGCCATTTTAAAATTTTTATTGTAAAACAATTCAAATAGTCAAAAAGTACAGCAATTGATATAACACTAAGGAGATATAAATATCAACATTTTGCCAAATTTTTGGAAGACCTTATACTGGTAAAAAGGAAAATGTTATCAACAGAGTTGAAGACCTCTCTGTCAACCTTTGAATTTCTCTTTCTCCCTCTCTCCTTGTCTCCTCGCCTCCCTCCCTCCCTCTGTTCTTTCCCAAAGGTAACTACTAGCCTAGTTACCCAGTGGTCATGTATTCATAAAAAGTATCATTTTGGTTTTTTAAAATATACCAAAATGGTATCATACTTGATACGTCCTCTTGTGTGTTGTATTTTTCACTCAAAATAATGTTTTCATCGTTTATCCAAGTCAATACATGCAGAACTAGTTCAATATAGTTTACCAATTGGATTTTGTTCTATGAGTTTGCCATAATTTATCTTTTCTGATTTTGATGAATATGTGTACGCATTTTTAATTTTTTGCTGTTAAATATTGTTCTGCAATGAACATTCTTGTGTATATCTCCTTGCTCAAGTGTGTGAGACTTTCTCTAGGGCAGTGTTTTGCCACTTTGTTTTGACAAGGATCTACAGTTAGAATACATTTTACAGCACTATCTCAAGCCCAGGTGCAAACACATATAAACACGTGCTCATTTAAGTGAAGCAAACACTAGACACATTCTCATATTTATTCTATTTTATTCTCTAGTCTCTATTCTATTCTATTTTATTTTCTGTCCTATTCTCTTCTCTTTTGTTCACTTTTAAATTCTGGGAGTGACATCCTAAGTTTATTCCACAACCCAACAATGAGTCAGGACCTAGGGTTTGAAAAATACTGACTTAATGTGTATATCTGGGAACAGAATTGCTGGGTCAGAGGGTCTGAACATCTTCTACTTCATTATATATTGCCAAATTGCTCTCTTTTGATAGTAATATATATCTATTTTAGAGATATTAAAATATAAAAAATGTATATTTTATACTCTAGGTTATATAATATTCTGGATACTAATTCTTTATTGTATGAAGTTCCAATATTTTTATACTTGTCCTTTTACTTTCTTTATGTATATTTTATCATGTGGAAGTTTTTAATTTTAGAGCAGTCAAATACATAAATTTTTTTCTATATGGCTTATTTAGCCTTTAAGGTATTCCTCCCTGATATTGAAAAGATAGTCTCCTAGATTTTTTTTCTGAAAATTCTGCAGTTTTGATATTTTTAGCTTTAGACCTTTAATCCATTTGGGATTGATATTCTTGTTATGGTGTGAGGTAGAGATTAATGGGAATCCTCAATTATCTTTTGAGCGATCCATTCTTTCCATTGGGCTTTTAATGCCATCTCTGTCTTATATCAAGAACCCAAAATATGTGAGTTTGTTTCTGGGAATTTCATTTTTTCCAGTTGGTCTATTTGTTTACACCTCCATCAACATCACAGTGTCATTTACTAAAGTTTTATTTTAAAACTCTGCTATGAAACCGTGTTGGCTTATCTTGACAATCTATTTTCTCATAGTTTTTAAGAATCAGCTTGTCTAATTCCATGAATTTGATTGAAATTACATTAAATTTATAGACTAATTTAGGGAGAATTGTCATATATTAACCATTCTTTCAATTCATGAATGTAGTATATCTACTTATGTGTTTAGTTATTCATTCATGTGTTATAATAAAGTTTTAATTTATTCATAAGTCTTATGTGTCTTTGTTAGATTTCCTACTAGGTACCTTGGATGTTTTTACATTTTTTTAAACAATATTTTATTATTATTACATTTTCAAATTGATTCAGGTAAATAAAAATATTATGGATTTTTCTATTTTGATATTTTGTCCAGCAAACTTGCTGAATTATATTATTGGTTTAATAGTTGGTCTGTGTATTGTCTTGGATTTTCTATATAGACAAGCATTACCTGTGAAAAAAAGACAATTGACTGGTTCATTTCCATTCTTAAACAGTAATTTTTGGTTTACAGTTGGCTTGTTTGACTAGGCCTCCATTACAAATATTAATAATATAGCTTGTACATATTGACATACTGAACCCCAAGGTATGAAGCACCAACAAGGACACAATCTTATTTCTGAATTAGTCTCACTAAAAATACATATCATCAGTCCACTCATAAGAAGACATCAAACAAATCCAAACTGAGGGACATTCAACAAAATAACTGATCAACACTTGCAGAAGTGTCACTATCATGAGAAGCAAGAAAACTGGGGAATGATCACAAACCACTGAAGACAAGTTATGTCTAAAAACAAAACATAATGTATAATTTTCTGTAGGAAACTAGAACAGGAAAAGGACATCAGGGGAAAAACTGGAGAAAATCTAATGAGGTCTTTAGCTGGTAATATTGTACCAATGTTAAATATCCTGATTTTGATGATTGTATTATGACCATATTATAAGATGTTAACATCTGGGGAGCTGGGTAAGGGATATAAAAACTCTATGTACTATTTTTTCAACTTTTCTATAAGTTTAAAATGAGCTCAACATAAAAAGTTAAAAAACGTAAGTTTGTAAATTGGCATCCTTTTGTTATTTGGGATTTTAACATTTCACTCACAGAATATGTTGTTTGTTCTAGGTCTTAGGTCACCTGTTTAAGGGGTTCCCATCTTATTCATAGTTGGCTAAGAGTGTGTGTATGTCTGTGTGGGGGGGTGGGGGTATAAGCACATCTGAATGTTGAATTCGATCCAGTACTTTTTCTGTATCAACTGAGATACTCAAATACAATGTTTTTCCCTTTTAATTTGTAAATGTGTTGAATTACTTTACTAACTTTTCTAATATTAAGCCATCCTTAATAGTTCTTAGATAAACCCTCCTTTGTCATATGTATTTTAAAGGTACATTGCTAGATTTGGTGTGCTAATGTTCATTGTTTAGTATCTATGTTCGTTCAGGTGAAATTGCTAGTGATTTTTCCTTTCTATAACTTTTACTGCTTTGCATTCCTACTTTTTTTTTTTCCTGGGTTTCATTTTACTTCCTAAATTATGGCTTTTCTATTGCTAGCAACTCATTCTCTTACCTTTGTTGAAATTTGTCTTTCACCCTCTCTATTGAATGATGGCTCCCCCTACGTGTACTACAAGTTGACTATTTCCCCTACTACGACTTCAACCTCTTAAAGTACTATTGCCTTCTGGCCTTTACTTTTACTGGTGAGAAATTTTGCTGCCAGTCTAATTGCTCTTCCTTTATGGGTAATCTGTTCCTTTTTTCAAGCTGCTGTGTTTTAAGATTTCTTCTTTGTCTTTGATGTTCTGCAGTCTCCCTATAATTCATCTGGGATAGTCAGGGACCAGTTTGAGGATCATGACCTTTCTTAATTCTAGAAAATTATCCGTTATCTTTTAAAATATTGCCTCACTTGGATTAATTCTCTTCTTGTTCTCTGAAATTATTTTAGATATATATTGGATTTTCTTCTTCAGTCTTCCATGACCCTTATAATGTCTTTTATATATTTTTTATCTCTTTATTGATTTGTGCTGCTTTATGAGTATTTACACCAGATTCATCTTCTAGCATACTGATTCTGTCCTTTAGCTGTGTCTAATCTATTGCTTAACCAATTTACTAAGTGTGTTAGCTTTAATAACTGTATTTTTAATTTATAGAATATCTATTTTCTCTTTTCCAAGTCCACATTATTCTTCTCTCATATTTCATTTTATTTTCTGTTTCTTCTTTTATGTCTTAAACACTTCAATTACTACTTTATAGAGCTATTTTCACCATCTCAAACCCTTGGGATATTTTTTATTATTTCAAATTATTGTTCCTTATTGTTAAACTTGTTACTTCAGTCTCATGATAGATCATTTCCCCATATGCTCTGTAAATTTTTTACTGTGAGCTTGTCTTTAGGGGTGTGTGTATGTGTTTGCGTGTATATTTTTGTTGAAGTCCCATGTGCCTTGATTGGTGAAGATTTTTCTAGTGAGAAATTTTATGTTTGCTTTTATGTGGCAATTTAGGTATTTTACTACTCTGGGACCAAATTTTATATTCATGTCCTTGTTGTGGGTTGAATTGTGTCCTCCAAAATGGTACATTAAATTCATAACTCCTAGCACTTGCGAATGTGACCTTATTTGGAAATAGGATCTTTGCAGATAAAATCAAGTGAAAATAAGGTTATGTAGGATTGGGGCGGTTCTGAGTCCAATGACTGGTGTCTTTACAAGAGGAAGGAGAGGGAGATTCTCACAAGGAGATACAGAGAGACAGAGTGAAGAAGGCCTATGGCAGTGGAGGTGGAGATTGGAGTGATGCAGCTACAAGCCAAGGAACACCAAGGATCGCCAGCCATCACCAGAAGCCAGGAGAGAGGCTTCTCCCTCAGAGCCTCCAGAAGGAACGAATCCTGCCAACACTTTGATTTCAGACTTTTGGCCTCCAGAACTATGACAGAATAAATTTCCGTTGTTTTAAGCTACTCAGTTTGTGGAGCTTTGTTATGACACCCTAGGAAACTAAGATAGTCCTGGCTTGAGATTTCCTGTGAGGACATTAAAATTTCATTTGTTGGCCTTTAGAGCTTTTATCTGGGTTAGATACCCCTTGGCATTGGCTTAGACACTCACCGCTTTGATTTTGAAATCCCACTTTGTTCTCAGTCCTTGAGGGTTTCCTTTTCTCTAAGGCTGACTTTTTACAGTATAATTTGTAATTTTGTTTAAATATTTTATCCAGCACAGACCAGTGTATCTAAGAGGAACGATATCTGCCTTGATTCTATCTGCCATATTTCTAGACCCTGAAATCTCATTCTCGTTTGCAGCCACAGAAAGGAAATCACAATAGCCTGCTATGAAGAGAGAGTGCAATGTCCCCTGGGCACAAAAGAGGTAGAGAGATGTGGAAAGGAGGAATTATGGAGGCTCACTCTGTACCTCTCCGAACTCTTCCATGCCTTCAATTATTTTCTTGTTAGAGAAAACAGAAGCTCTTTCACATAACCTGTAAGTCCCTGCCTGCGTCCCCTCTCATCTCTCCCCACTCCCTCCTTTTCATAACCCATCTCCCAGGCCCAGAAACATGTTTCCTTCCCACGAATGTACTGTTATTTCTTTCGCTTTCTTGCTTCATGTGTGAATTTCCAGAACATTCCTAGTTCCTTTCTGGCATCAAAGTCCTACATGTTCTTCATGAGAAAAGCCCCACCAGTGACTAAATAAAAAATGAGTGAGAGAAAGCAAGACTGAAAGCTGGAGACCAGTAAGGACATGATATGGACCAGACTAAAGTTTGGGGGTGAGGAGAAATAGATGCACTTGGGTGGGAACAGTCACTGAGTTCCTACTACTGAGTATGTCAGAGCTATCTAGTCAACAGATATCTTGTGTATATTTTTGTCTTTATTTTTCTTACCGTATCAGAAATTCCTTGAGATCAGTAACATTATGAAAACATCCCACACAAGGCCCATCCTAGGACTTAACAATAAAGCCTAAATATTTGTTGAGTCAGGGGATAAAAGAATAAATTAATATATATCCCTTAAAAATACATTTTCTATATCTTTAAGTATATGTGGTCTGTCCGTTAATAAGCCTCATTAAGGGTAGTGTTTTGTTTTACATTTTGAGAGGGCTGGTATTTGTGTTGTTTGACAATGGTTGGAGGAATTCGGTTTATAATTCTGTTGTTATGTATTCTATTTTAATCTATTATTTTTCTACCCCTTTTGTGTTTTAATGTGAGTCCTCAGAGAAAGGGGCTTGCTTATTCTATGTACCATGGAAGGCTTAGCATGTTTTTGGCACTCATTAAATGTTAACATCAACAAGAGCATCATGAACAACGATTACACAAGAGGGAAGTAAACAGAAAGGCAAGAGTTGGCAAGCGTCAGATAGATACACCCACTTCTTCCCCAAACTCATGATTATAGGAGGTATTTATTTTCTCAGCATCTTTAACTCTTTCACTTCTGGATATAAGTACAGAGCTGAACAGATTGCAAAAAGCATTTTTCTAAAGGATTAATCAGGAATTCAAATCTTTTTTTTCACTGCAGCGGCTATTCCAGAAATCATAAAACAAGATTTATTCTTTTGAAACCTCCAAGGTCAGCAATATCCATATTGGCAGGAACAGCACATACAGCTCTAGTTTTCCTTTTTCCCCCAATAGTGAATGACTCCAGTGTGAGGGGAGCTGTTTGGTGCCAAAAGACTATGCCTCCTCACTCCTGTCTATAGCAAAACCAGGGAAATAAAAAAAATAATAATAAAAAGCAAGATCCAGCTACCAAACACCTTGTCTCCATCAACAATTCTGGCTGGATCAGCTGCTTGCTGATTCTAATTAAGTCTTTCCAAAAAAATTTATATGTCAGCAGAAGTGAGAGAAATAAAGGAAGCGTTTTTACTTGGCAACAGTGAAACTTTTTATTGGCCAAAAAAATATGTGAATGAAGTAAGCTTTTAAGAGGTTGTGGTTTCTTTGTCAATAGGAACCTAATAAATTAAAATTGGAAATATTTTCTGCCATCCCCACAAGATCGCATCAATCACCAATGTGCTGAATCCCATTCCCTCTCACCTCAAATCCAGTAAAGGAAGACAACTGGCAAGCTCTGGAGGCTTAGTTAAAACAAGCCACATTATTAGAAAAGAAATAGGGCTCTTGCTAAAGGAAGTTTGAAGTGCTAGCTTCAGGTTTACTTTTGAAATGAGCGAAAGGAAGAGGGATGTTTTGAAGAGAGAGAGAGAGAAAAAAAAACCTTTGGAATCTTCAAAGTTGGTGTTTGTTGGCATCACAACTAAGTGTTAGCACAAAAGCCCCAAAGACATGGAAATGAGAAGAATGAATTAAATATTATCCTCACATCTACTTCCTTCGGTTTGAATGGCATATAGCACCACTCAAGGCAGAGAAGTAGGTGTTCTCTAAGGATAAATATCTAAAACCTTTTACTAGGTAAAATTTGCACTCTAGTTAATCACAAAACTATTTTTTTCCAGATATATTCTTAGTCTGAAATATTATTAACCCATTTGAGTTAAGTGTAAATATAGTACAGACTGAAGCCTTGTCTTTTTTTTTTTTTTTTTTTTTTAAATAGGAGAAGAAAATGAAAGAGCTTTTGCATTGGAATCATTTGAACAGTAATCACTTGAGCTATGAAATCATGAAAGTCAGAACAAGAAATTGTTATAGGAAAGATGTAGACCAGGGGTCATAAAATCAAATGTCTACAGATCTTGAATGAGTGCTGAAGGCCAGTGTAAATCACTGGGGAACGGCAAGGACTATGGCAAAGTGTAGAGCCCAGTTTGCATCTCAAAACCGTGATTTTTAAAAGCCGTCAAATAAGTTAAAATATTTTAGAACACACAATAAAGACTAAGAAAGACCCATCTGCAATGTCTATGGCTTTCAGTTTGCAACCTCTCTTCTGGGTCAAAGGGTTGCAGAATTTCTGGCCATTGTCTAATTTCCAGCCAGAAAGGCCATTCTTTTGGAAGATGGGGTGAAATATTTTGATGCCAATCTTGCGTTTGTAGCTACATCTGTTTGTCATTACAGCTTGTATATATTCTGATGCTGACATATCAACCATAATAAGAGATTTTCTTTACTCCCCTGGCTAGAATAAACTCTCATGTTACAAATGCTCCCCTGAGAAATCCAGAATTATTTTCTATACTAAAGAGAAAAAAGCATATACTAAGAACACTGAAGCTGCTTAATAGAAAACCAGAATCCATAGCCCAGAGTTGCCATTTCATTTCCACAGACATTCCTTGAAGCAAGGACTGTCCTGTGGTGCACATACGTTACCGAGTGGTGCAACATTGAAGAATTAATGATGCGTGGTTGGTAGAAAGAACCTTGGCTGTGGATAAGACTGATGTGAGTTCAAATCTTGACTCTGCTTACTATCTGAGGAGCATGTTACTTAGTCTACCTGAACTTAAATTGCTTCATCTGTAAGGTAGAGAAAGTAATTGTATTAGTTTGCTAGGGCTGCCATAGCAAAGCACCACAGACACGGTGGCTTTAAACAACAGGAATTTATTGTCTTACAGTTCTGGAGGCTAGAAGTCCAAGTCAAGGTGTTGGTAGGTTTGATTCTTTCTGGGAACCATGAGGGAGGATATGTTCCACACCTCTCTCTGAGCTTCTGGTGGTTTTGATGGTAATCTTTGGCATTCCTTGGCTTCTGCTACATCATCCTGATCTCTGCCTCCATCTTCACATGGTGATCTCTCTGTGTGCATGTCTTTGTCCATATTTCCCCCCTTTATAGGGATGCCAGTCAGATTGAATTAGGGGTTTACCCTATTCCTATGAGCCCATCTTAACTAATTATATCTGCAGCTACCCTATTTTTTAAAAAGCTCACATTCAGAAATACTGGGAGTTAGGACTTCAACACATGAATTTTGGAGGAACAAAATTCAATGCATGATGATTTATACTTACCTCTCCAAGAGTTGCTCTTAAAATTAACAGAAAGATAGCCATTAAAAATCTGGAACATGGTGGATAACTAACAAACATCACCTTTGTATGATGTCAACCCGAAATGGCTCCCAAAATTGATCCTTAAATCTGAAATATAGTTATAGCCTTATGTTTCACCCCACTCCAATCCATCTAAAATTCAAAAGTAATCATGTTAATTTCTCCTGCTTACATTTCTTCTGCGGGCCTACATTCCTGCTGGAGGAAGGCCAGTCTGTGAGTGTGGCATCCAGGGTCCTTCCTCCATGGTCTTACCCCTGCCTTACTCTCCAAGGCCATTCCCTACCTCTTCTCTTCAGAGCCTCCACTGCAGCCAGGCAGAGCCACTTGCTTGCTATTTGTTTCACTTCCATACCTTTGATGCTTTTCTCCACTTGCCTTTCATGGTTCCCTCACTGTCCACCTGCAATACCCACCCATCTTGTATGACTCAGCTCAAAAATATCTTCAGGGAAGTCATTTATGGCATCAGCCTGTAAAACTGACTGTTCTTTGTGCGCTGCATGTGCCTTATTCGTAGAGTGAACCTATGTCCTGCTCTTCTTGGATAGTCCTGTTTCATGTCATTGTCTCAGTACCCCCTACCAGTTAGCAACCCTTTTCAATGTCAAAGGTGTTACATTTTATTTATTGATTGATTTGTATTTGTGAAAATTCATGGGGTGTGTGAGAAAATTTGTTACATGTATATGATGCACAGTGATCAAGTCAGGATATTCAGGGTGTTCGTCACCCAAGTACAATATGTTTTGCTAAGTATACTCATCCCACTCTGCTATCAAACATTGAATTTATTCCTTTTATTTTTCTGTATGTTTGTGCCCTTCAACTTACTTCTCTTTAGCCTCTCCCTGACCCTGCTCACCCTTCCCAGTCTCTGCTATCTATTTTTCCTCTCTCTACCTCCATGTGTTCAAATTTTTTAGCTCCCATGTATGAGTGCGAACATGTAATGTTTGTCCTTTCATGTGTGGCTTATTTCACTTAAGATAATGATAAAGGTATTACATATTAGATGGTAAATTATTTTGTCATTCTATGTAT
The DNA here is from genome assembly GCA_004363605.1 of Indri indri. NCBI lineage: Eukaryota > Metazoa > Chordata > Mammalia > Primates > Indriidae > Indri > Indri indri. The sequence continues at coordinate 915 of RJWJ010007834.1, read as the reverse complement.
ACATAGCTTTTTCTCAGCACCTGTAACTCTTAGCTTACCTCCTTCTAGATCAACATATTTTAAGAGAGTAAATTTTTGTGAAAATAAGGACATTATCTTATTTATCTCTTTATACCCATTACCCAGTCCTAGCACATCTTAATAGGAGCCCAAGCCATAGTAATGCTTCATAAATAGTTGTTAAAATAAAGGTTACATCTATCATCTATTATATACTAACCTCTCAATCATACAATGAAATGCAAAATTTAATCATGGAGCCATCATTTCTTGATTCATTTTTTTCTATATATTCCCCTTTCCCTTTCTTTTTCCCAACTACCCTGTCCATGAAAACTCAAAGCAAGAAAAGAGGATAAAAGAGCTAAAAAAATGTCACAGAGACACGCCACCTGGAGAGGATCAAGACCAAGTTGTGTTCAGCAATAGCAGAGGATCTTGGCAAGACCAATTGTGATATAGGCTACACTTAGCAATGGGGTTCCAAGCTCAGCAACGGTGGCACAGCAGGACTCAGAGATCTGCCTTGTGAACACAGAGCTTCTGAGATAGGAATGGGTTGTGAGGGAGGATTCCACCCCCTGGGAAATAAGACAGCCCTTAATGACAAAGGGAGCTGGATCACTAGGGCTGGGGAGAGCTGTGACTTGGGATCATACCGCAGTTGAGTGCACATGCTGCTTGTCTGACAAGGAGACCCTGGGATGGGTTTGGGGTCCTTTTGATCAGCACTGGACCCTCCTGATCCTGGGTTTTGGAATGTAATTTAATCCTAAACTCTACTAAATGTGGCACCTGAGCTGTTTAAATGTCTTACATGTGGATCAGTCCTTGCTGGGAGAAAGATCAAGTCTTCAGAAGAGAAGAGCCATGGCAAGGCCATTTGTAATATGGGCTGAGAGGGGCCTGGAAATG
>RJWJ010007833.1:0-55816 GCA_004363605.1 Indri indri | reverse complement strand
TAGGGTTGGAACGCATTCTACTAAGCGAAGTATCCCAAGAATGGAAAAACAAGCACCACATGTACTCACCATCAAATTGGTAGTAACTGAACAACACATAAGTGTACATATAAGAATAACATCTACTGGATGTCGGGTAGGGAGGGAGGGGGAAGGGGGAGGGGCGAGGGGGAGGAGGGGACGGATATATGCATACACAAAGGGTGCAATGCGCACCCTCCGAGAGATGGACACGCTTGGGACTGGGACTTGGGGGGAAGGGGGGGCAAGGGCATCATATGTAACCTAAACACCTGTACCCCTATAAACAACAAACAATAAAATAAATAAATAAATAAATAAAGCTAAAAAAAAAAAAATAATTTGTCTGGGCCACTGGGTGCCCAGACATTTGGTCAAACTTTATTCTGAGTATGTCTGTCCAGGTGTTTCTGGATGAGATTAACATCTGAATGGTAGACTGAGTAAAGCAGATTGCCCTCGCTGATGTGGACAGGCCTCATCCAATCAATTGAAAACCTAAATAGAATGAAAAGGCTGAGTAAGAGGGAACTCCTCTGCCTGACTGCCTGACCTGGGACATAGGTCTTTTCCTACCTTCAGAAATGAAAGAAAAATTGGTTTTGGGACTGGCACTTACACCATTGGATCTCCTGGTTGTCCAGCCTTCGCACTTGGACTAAAACTACACCATAGGCTTTCCTGGGTCTACACCTTCCTAATTGCAGATTATAGGACTTCTCAGCTTCCACATCCTGGGAACCTATCCTTGTAATAACGCATATCTTCTCTTGGTTATGCTTTTTTGGAGAACCCTGAATAATATCGAAAGTTTTTTTTTTTTTTAAATAGGACAGACTTTCTTTAAATTAAAAGAGATTTAACACTTAAGGGAAATTCTAATTAAAACAGCAATGAGATATCACCACACACCTACCAGAACAACAAAATGAAAAAGGTGGAAAAATAACAAGTGTCGTCAAGGATGTGGAGCAAGTGGAACTCTCATATGCTGCTGGTGGGAATATAAATTGGAACAATTACTTTGAAAAACTTCTTGGCAGTATCTACTGAGCTAAACGTATGTATAATTTATGACTCAGAAATGCCACCTATTGGTATATGCCCAAGAGAAATGAAAATAAATGTCCATCCAACAGATATGAATAATAACGTTCATATAACTATTATTCATAAGAAGTCAAAACCTAGAAAAATACCCAAATCAGCATAACAGATATATTATAAAATATTCAAACAATATAATACTTTACAAGAATGACAATGAAAAATCTACAACTATAGAAAATAATAAATGTTAATTTCACACACATTATGTTGATTGAAAGGAGCCAGACATAAAAAAGCACGTGTATGATTCCAGGAATTTTTCTTCTAACCTCCCAATAAAATTTGGAAGAAAGAGAAAAATCAACACTCCATTTCCTTTAATTGAAGGTATTATTAATATTTAGTATCCTCTTATGTTATCTGTAGCTTAATCTCAGAGAAGCAAACCAAGTTTCCTTGGAGCCCTTGGAAAGGGATTAACCACACCTAGGAACAAAGGTAAATACTATGTCTGACGGACAGGCAACTGGGTGGGAGTGATTCAGACAAGAATCCTAAATGGATGCTTAGTCTGCACCAAATCCCACAGCAGTCACTGAGTCACCATGGCAACCATGCCGGCCATGGAAAGCTGATAAAAACACAAGAAATCACCATCCTGATTTGGTTCCTGACATGGGCAAGGAACTGAAAGGGACTGACATGATCACAGTAACTTCCCCAAAGTATTCCTCACAATATATACTCCTCACAACTTCAGCAATACAAACATATATGTGTACATGTATCCAAACCCACGTATGCACATGCTTTGTCCCTCTTTCTCACTCACCACCAAAGAACCAGGATTCACTGAAGTGGATTTGCTAAGGTGTATAAAAGAAAAACACCACCATTCAACAGATCAAATTTGAACCACAAATATAAAGATGAAAATAAAATAACTATTTTTTAGTGATTGATTATTCTGGGGATGACATGTAGAACTGTCTCTAGGACTTTTTTTCCTCTTCTTCAGTGGGAAGACTCAGTTTTGTTAAGGTGTCTATTCTCCATAAAAAATGTTCTATACTTACCATAGAATCTCAATCAAAATGCTAGCACATTTTTCAGAAACTTACAAGTTGATACATTTATGTGAAAATGCAAAATATGTAGACTATGAAGATCACCTTTGGGGAAAAAAAAGAACAAAGTTAGAAAACAAACACTACCTCTTTCAAAACTCATTATAAACCTATAGCAATCAGGACAGTGTGCTATTGGTATCAAGGTAGACATTGGATCAGTGGAACAGAATAAGCCATCCAGAAATAGATCCACACATACATGGACAACTGATATTTTTACAAAAGTGCAACAACAGTGTAGAATGGAGAATCTTTTCAACAAATGGATATCTATATGCACAAATATAAACCATGATCCATATATCACATCATATACAAAAATTGACTCAGATGGATCAAAGAACTAAATAAAAACCTAAAACTATTAAAACTTCCACATGATAACAAAAAAATTGTTTTGACCTTGAGTTAGGTGAATATTTATTAGATATGACAGAAAAAACATAATCCATAAGTGAATAAATCAATAAATTGGAGTTCTTCACAGTTAAAAACTTCTGCTCTTCCAAAATCACTCTTGAGAAAATAAAATACAAGTCACTAATTGGGAGAAAATATTTGCAAATTATATATCTGATCGAAGACTTATATACAGAATATTAAAAAAAGCTCAAAAGTTAAGAAGAAGAAAACAGACACTCCAACAAATAAATTGGCAAAAGATATGAAGAGGTGATTCACTAAACAAGACATAGAAATGGCAAATAAGAGCATAAACATATGGTCATCACCATCAGGGAAATGTAAATTGAAACTACAATGAGATGCCACTATAACTCTGTGAGAATAGCTAAAATGAAAAAGGCTGGTCATACCAAGCACTGGCAAGCTTGTGAAAGACGAAATTCTCATACACTGCTAGTGGAAACAAAAAAAGATGTGACCACTTTGTAAAACAATTTGTTGGTTTCTTACAATGTAATCATACATTTACCATATGATTATATATGATTACGTGTATGTATATACAATCGTGGATTGCTTAACATGGAGATAAATTATGAGAAACGGGTTGTTAGGAGATTTCATGATTGTGCAAACATCATGGAGTGTACTTACACAAACCTAGATGGTATAGTCTATTACATAACTAGGCTATATGGTATATCCTATTACATACCTAGGCTACAAACTTGTACAGCAGGTCACTGTACTGAATACTACAGGCAATTGTAACACAATGGTAAATATTTGTGTATCTAAACATAGAAAAGGTACAATAAAATATGGTATTGTGAACAAAAGTTCTCTGAAAAGGAATTTGGAGGAAAGAGACTATTCCAGTGACCAGTTTGCACATGTGAACAGGTAGCCTTTGGCATAAAAGGAAGGTGCATTCCAGAGAATGAAGGAAGGGTTTAGCTTTTTAAAAGTTCCTACACAGGTTTCCAATCAGGTTTATGCAAATGAAGGATTCAACTTGCTTAGTTCTGATTGGTCACTGCAGATGAGTTCTGATTGGTTGATAAAGCCAAGCCATGATTGGTTGGTTCAGGTGAGCTCTGAAATCCCAAAGTTAAACAGAAGTGTGGATTTTTAAGGAACGAAGAGTATATGTGTAACTTCTAGTAAGCAAACGGCTACTTGGCTCTCTTTAAAATTTAGGCTCAAGGGCCAGGTGCAGCACTCTGGGAGGCTGAGGCAGGTGGATCGCTTCAGCTTAGGAGTTCAAGACCGGACTGAACAGGAGCGAGACCCATCTCTACTAAAAATAGAAAACATTAGCCAGGGGTGGCAGAAGGTGCCTGTAGTCCCAGCTACTTGGGAGGCTGAGCCAGGAGGATCTCCTGAGCCTGGGAGTTTGAGGTTGCAGTGAGGTATGATGACACCACTGCGCTCTTGCCGGGGTGACAGGGAGACTCTGTCTCAAAAAAATTATATATATAATAAATATATTTATAAATAAATAAAGGCTCAGTTACCCACTTGGGATCCATCTTGAAGGATTGGCTCTTTCAGCTTCACGTTTGTTCACAGTATTATAATCTTATGGGACCACTGCTCCCTTGTTGACCGAAACATCAATTTGTGGCACATGAATGTACCTATATTTTCCAAACAGATCTGGTATCATAGTAAACAAACCATTTCAAGACAAGTTACTTTTGCCTAAACATACTTATTTTCATTTAACACATTAACTGCCATGTAAGTTGAATTTAACTCAGGTTAGTTTTGAGCTCAGAGCCTCGTGAAGCATACGTAACTCACATGTCTTTTCACCTTGGGAGCCGTGAGAACTATTTTTCAAGTTGCATATAACTCATGCACAGAAAACAATAAAAAATAAAAAATTTTTCACTAAATTAGACAGGATAGTTTTTTTTCGAAGTTTTTATTCTATTCTCGTAATAAAACACCATGGCCCCAAGGAAAAAATTTTTTTTCTAGTGTGGCAGTCAATGTGTCAAAAAGAAAAAGGAAAATGGAGATGCATCCCACCTGGTGGCCAGAAACAGGATTGCAGCTCTAAGAGTCTCAGGTCAGAGGGCTCAGCAAGGGAGGAGGGGGAGATGAAGGTGGGGAGATGAAGGTTGAGAGCTTGGCTCAAAAAAATAGCCAGGATTTTTCATTTTAAGAATTATTCGTCTAATGATAGCAATCTCCCTCTATCCTTCATTTTCTGGGATATCTACAACTGAGATTGATTTCAGCCCCTGCCTGAATGGAAGATAAAGATGCACCTGTGACTGTGCATTTGGAATAGAGCTAGAGAAGACACAAACAGATACCCACAAGTAAATATCATGTCACTTCAATTTTTATCTACTTCTTTCACCATAAGATACAATGAATGCTTTTACAAATTAATGAATATGTGTGCACCTTACTTTTGTCAATCTGTTCATGAGTATTTTCTGTTTCAATGTTTTATCAAAATATTTTTTCTTGAATACAAAATTTCAAACAATATACAAAAGCACAATTATGAATTGGAATTAACTTGCATCTCTCACTGGCTCAACTCCTACCCTTGACCTCAAGGGGTCTGTTGCCCATAGAATGGTGCATACTCTCCAAATGTGTCCCTGTAGGTGAGGTACACATGAACGTGTTCACTTATACCCACACATAGTCTGTTCCAAAGGTGGAATCACAGTATTCATCTTCTTTTGCAACTTGTCTTTTTCACTTAATATTTTACTTGGGATTTATATTAGCGCCTTAGTAGTTCTTCTGCTTTTAGCATATTTAATGAGTTTATTGTTCATGTATATATTTATTTGAATTCTCTGTTGAAATTAGTTCCTAACTATTTTCTTACTGGGTGTGCCTCAAAAATCATGGAAATTAACCCAGTGTCTGAGATGTACTTTGAAAATATTTTCTCTCGTTTTAATACAATTTTTAGTATTGTATTCATTTAGAATGTGTTTTAAATTTCAAGAATATGAATTAAAATTATAAGGATCATAAATTAAAAAGAAATACCTTTGATTAGAGAGCAGAATTCTTAAGAATTGAAAGAAAAAGAAAAAAAAGAAATACCTTTGAAAAATACCTTAGGAGCATATACTGTTAGTATCGAGGGAGATTACAGAATTCACAGCTCTGGAGGCCTCAAGATAAAATAGAAAAACACTTTAAGTAATTCTAGAGTTAGCTGCTGATCTGGAGAGAACAAAGTTGTCTCCCTGATTTACATAAACTCTCCTAAATTTATCACCCTAATCTGAATAATGCACATAATGATGGATAACATGAATAGCTGTTAGGATTGAGGAGATGAAATGTAAAGTACATTGGCTTACAGTTGTTCAGTACATATTACTTTCCTTTCCTCTGGCTCACCTGTCTCAAGGGCAACACTTGAGCTTCTGCCTGAGCCCACTCACCCCTTCAGGGATCAGCCAACTCATGGGGCCCTACACCCAGGTCTCTTGGCACAAAGGCTGGGATTTCATCTCCTCTGTCATCTTCATCACCCAGAGGGGTGTTGAGTAAGGCCCTGTGGGGCCACAATAGCAGGGGAGCGTGATCTGATTCTCGAGCCCTGAAAGTCCCATCTTCCAATGGGGAGGCTGGCTGGTCAGGGTCCTCTAGGGAGGGCGAGGGGTAGAACCTCATTCCAATCCTGCCACTTATCTGGAGGAGTGACTTAGGCTCTGTGAGCCTGAGCTTGATCATATGGGAAATGGGACTGACCATACCATCCTTACAGAGCTGTCCTGAGGGGTAACTGAGAAACCCAGCGTACATGGTGTGGAGTGGGATTTCAACAGCCCTGAAATGTAGAGACAAAGCAGCAGGGGCTGGCTGAGCCTCAGGGTTAAGGAGGCATTGTGAAAAGTCATTTCTCAGTGTTTCTCCTTATGAGAATATAGACACGTAGACAAAGGAAGCAAGTATCTATCTGATATGCTGTGAGTTCAATGTTTTGGAGGCAAAAGTTTTCCCTACTTTTTGGATGTTTTCAGAAGCCCATAAGATCTGTTCAACATCATGCTTCTGAACAGACTCAAATCCAGTTCCCCACACAAGGAAGACAGGATATATTTGAATTTACCTGGGGAGCTCCAGAAGAAATCACACCAAAGAAGCAAGGAGTGGTGTTTGCCTAATGGCTATTCCTGGACTTCTGAGTATGTTAATATATTTATAGGAAAATACGGTACCTGTACTACAGTGATCAGTGCAGGGTCTTCAGGTCATCTATCATCCAGCCACATCACACCAGATTGTTTTAACAATCTGCTGCCTCCCTGAGAGACAGAAATCCAAGACTTACCAGCATTTCTTTGACACACAATTGTCCATTCTTTCATTAACTAATAATTAAATATTTATTGAGCTCAAAGCCCATACTGTTTCACTGGAGGTGCCACATGAGCTCCAAAGTATAAGTAATGGGTAAGAAGGGAAATGAATATATGGACAACTTCAAGGTTTAAATCTGAGATGAGATGGCTTGTTCACATTAAATTTTAAACTTGCTCAAGTTTCGAAAAATTGAAGATTTTCTAAAATAACCTCCTTGAACCTCGTATCATATATTCAACGACAGGCCAAAGATTTCCCCTCCCCTCCCTGCCCCTTCCTTCTCTCTCTCTCTTTCCCTCCCTTGATCTCTTTCTTCCCCTTCGAATTCAAACTTCCATAAAAAATTTTCTACATTCCCTCTTAATTTTGTTCACTTCGCACTGATTCATTATCCCACTGCCCTATGGGTTCTGTCCCAGGATCAATTAACGCATGTGAATTAAAACATCATTGAAGTACCTTCCTTGTGCAATTGAAAATAATAAACAGAACAGAAAACATATTCATACCAAGCACTTGTAATACAAAATCAGACCAAGATCTAAATCGGATGCATTCCTAAACCAACCAAGTAATTTGGGTAAGAGTCTGGATATATGAAAGCTAACTCTAGGCAATTACTGTCTTCTCTCACCAGCATGACCCACATTAAGTTCCAGATGTGCATGATAGTTTTACATGAGTAACAGTTTAAATGAAACACAGAAAATCAGGCCAGGACAAATGGAAGATTTTCATATCAGGATATACCAAGATACTGTTTTGGGCTAGTTGGCTTCAGGGAAACTCTTTGAACACCTCAAGAAAAAAAGCATTTGAAAAAGTTTTTGCAGATTCTGTAAGTGCTCCCTAAAGCATATAAACTCAGAAAATTGGTGTGTCTGTTTCAGTAAGTCTAGAAGAGAATACACATGACAAGGTGGCATATATGGCAGTCCCACTGTTGAAATGTGAATGTGTATTTGTTCTCCTCATGTTTCTTCCTTCCTCCTATTCAATGAGGTAGCCACATATGAGAGAGATGAAACCATGCACAAAACAATACTATATTTCATTTACAGATACATACATACATAATAAAAGTACAGATAAATGTCTTAAAAATATAGAACCCAAATACCTCATAGCATTTACCTGTGGGGAAAAGGTCAGAGAAAACTTCAATATGAGTTTGAACTACATATGTAATGTTTCATATGTTAACATGAGTATATAGAAGTCTATTATAGTATATAATTTTTGTATTTATGAAATATTTCATAACAACCAGTTTCTAGGAGCCTTAATTCTGATTTTCTAAAAGATTAATACTAATTTAGAAATTGTGGAAACCATAGTCAAGTCTAGAGAAAAAGAAATAATTAACCACTGATCTGACCACTCATTAATTTTGAATAATGTATCATTTTTGCACAGTTTCTCCCATTTTATTCTTTCTGCAGGCATATTTAATGCGTATGCATTACATATGGGTTTCATTTATCAGGAAATTCAACATTTGCTAAAGATTATGAAACCAGTTATTAAATGTGCACACATTTTCTCCTTAGTTAATCAGACTCCATGGTCCATGTCCCTAACAACTGGGAAATAAAATTTTTACTGTATAAGGACTGAGGCCACTACAGGGAATTAACTCCCCATTGTCCTGTACACAGGACGGATCGGGTATTGAGGACCTGGGTCACCTGATTTCAGTCTGTCATACAGTAGACCCATCTTCATGCTTTGTCATTCTGTACTTTCTCCTCTCTGGGCCTCAATGGGAGGCTGCTATTCCAGTGTTTGAAGAGAAGGTAAAAGAAGATGGTAAGAAAGGACATCAAATAAAATGTAATGAGGGGATGATTTGCTTTCTCCTCCACTCTGTGATCAGGGAACTTGTCCTACAAAGAAGAGACAACAAATCTTTTCTATCATAAAAATATATAAAAATTCTATTTCCTGCTGCTTCAAATTGATATCTAGGATATGTCCATGTTAAAGTTATGTCTTTTGAGGAAGGAAGAAAACAGAGGAGGCCAATATATATACAGTAATGTGCTGCATAACATTGTTTCAGTCAATGGTGGACCACATACATGACAGCAGTCCCATAAGATTACAATAAAGCTATAAAATTCCTATCGCATAGAGATTTGTGTTAAAATTGCCTACAGTATTCGGTATAGTAATATGTTATACAGGTTTGTAGCCTAGGAACAATAGCCTATATCATATAGCCTAGGTGTATAGTAGGCTATACCATCTAGATTTGTGTAAGTACTCTTGATGATGTTTGCAATGACAATGTAATCACTGAAGGATACACAGTTAAGCAATACATGTGCAACAAACAATGTGTTTGTTGCAGTACTACAAGTTAGACACTTTCCGTAGGTTTTCTCATTGTTTATTTTCTCCTCACAACATCTCAGTGAGGTAAGTAGCAATACACCCTTTTGACACATGACCTGGTCAGGCCTATAAAGGGTAACTCACTATTACAGGGTCACATCATCCAAGTAGAGGAAGGAATTGGATCTACCACTATATATGTATGTGTGTATGTATATATAGGTATATATGTATACATGTATATGTGTGTTTATATTTGTATATGTGTGTGTATATACACACACCCATGCATATATATGAAATACATTAAACATGTCCATTTACATCCACTAACACATCTTATTCTACAAAATTGAGATCAAATTTTTTGGCACCTGCCTTTTTCATTATGATAGGTCAGGATATAAATTTGCATTTCTTTAGTTATTGTGATTTAACATGCCCTTGAAAGTTTAAAATTCCTTATTCCTTTTATCAAAGGAATTGACAAATGAAAGACTCTTGAAACATCTGGAAGGAAGAAAGAACAATAGAAAAAACAAAAATATGGTTAAATAGTATAGATTTTCCTATTGCTCTTGAGATTGCCTAATTCTGTTTGATGGTTGAAGCAAGAAGTATAATGCTATCTGATTGGTCCTCAATATTAAAGACTGTACTACTATAAGTGGTGGATGGTAAAGGGACTTTATTGACCATGCCATTGGAAAGAGCTGGGCATGCAGGCACTCACCACTGTTTAGGGCACCTACTACCCATGAATGTATCAATAAATTTATGAGAGCTATCCTGAGATAGGGGCACATATTTTCCCCATATTCTAAATAGTTAGGATCTGAACATCTCTTTGTTGGATATTAAGCTACCTTGGCCTCAATCATCTTTTCTCTTCCCTTACAAAAATATTTGTTTTGAAACTTTCCAGATGCTTGAAACTGTGCTGACACCACCAATCTCATTTTGTCAGATCCACTCCCTGGGTAGTAAATGCTTCTGCCCTCAGGTCAAAGGACTCAGGGTAGCCTAGGAATCATTCCTTGCATCTTTATTACTTCCTACCTTCAGTAAGTTGGCAGAGATGAATTTAGAGAGAAATGAAAGCAGCATTGTGAGCCATTATGGTAAATTACTGAAGGTATCCAAAAAGGATCCAGAGTGATAGGGCAAATTGTTTATGAAGAAACTAGTGTGAGTAATACAGTTGGAATCCAGAAACAAACCATCACATCACAGGGTAAATCCTGTGCAGAGAATCTACAGAACACAGTTGAAAAGATCAGGTAATGTCGACAGTAATAACGTGCACATTTGAGTAAAGTATGGTGAGCTCACGAGTCTACAACAGCACACAAGTTGCCCAACCATAAGGAGATGTTTGGTCAACAAATGCAGCTCTGTTGGGTAGGATTACACATTTAACTCTTCAGAAACAACTGCAAAAATGCAACATGTAAAAGGTAGTGAAGGTGAGTGTTAAGTTGTGCCTAAAGTTGTCAGAGCAGTGTTGAATTGTGATACAACTCACCGAGCTGATGAAAGGAACTGAGGCAACAAAGAAGGAAAACCTCCTGAAAAATCTCTGGGAGGATACAGAGAAAAAACAAACGAAAGCATGGACAGAATGTAACCCCATGGAGAGAGTGTTCTAATTAAGAATGTGACACCAGGCCTGGCATGGTGGCTCATACCTATCATCCCAGCACTTTGGGAGGCTGAAGCAGGAGGATTTCTGGACGTCAGTTCAAGATTAGCCTGGGCAACATAGTGAGTTGAGCGTGGTTGTGTGCACCCGTAATCCCAGCTACTTGGGAGGCTGAGGTGGGCAGATTGCTTGAGCCCAGGAGTTCGAGGCTACTGTGAGCTATGATTATGCGACTGCACGCCAGCCTGTCAAAAAAAAAAAAAAAAAAAGGAAAGAAAGAAAGAAAGACTCCAGGACAAAGGCAGAACTCCCCTGGGAGTCCACAGGACCTGCAGTCAGAGAGAAACTAAAGTGGGTGTCTGATTTCTAGACAGCACAAAGGCTCAATTACTGGTAAATCCTTCCCCATGATGTCTGCTTCCCACTTTAATGAAGGTTTGTGGAACTAACATCAGCCATTTCACTGCTGTCAGTGCTCCTGCTTCCTCCCTGCCCCCATGGCCAGAGAGAGGCATGCAGGGCACTTCCCTTCTAACCAAATTTGTGCAATTTCAGAGTATAAAGTTGCTATGCAGCAACTCATTAAAACTAATGTAACCTTCCCTAGTTGATCCCAGATCTTGATGGCCTCAGACCCCTGTAGTGTCTAGTCAGGTATCTCAGAGCCCTGTCTACGCCCCTGGGAGGCCCCCACTCTTCACTCCAGGCAGGCTGGACCCCTGTTCCCTCTCTCCCATCCAGCCCCCTAAGTCCTGCCCTTCGTACCAGGCCCAACTCCTCTTTGAGGAGCCTTGGATGCCTCCAGTGAGGGCTTCCTTTTATGTAGAAAAGTGGTTTTACAGAAGGTGCCATAACTGCCACAAGGGCCTAGACCTTGTGTAATGATTACCATGGCTTCCCTAGCCCGTGGGCCACCGCATGTGTGAAAAATGATAGTGAACACCTGAGTGACAGTGCAGGTCAAGGCAGGAAAAGGAACTCACCCTGGATGGCTCAGACACTGGTACCCAGGAAGAACTCCTGGCTCTTGCCCCAATGTCCCTCCCTACAGACCCACAGTCACCTCTTGCTGGAGCTCCAAGAAGGTCCCAGAGCCCCAGGTCATACACCCACCTGATGAGAACACAGAGGACCCCAAGAGAGTACAGAAAAAGCACAATTATTCTATAGAAAAGGGGTCAGGATTTTCCCATCTCCATCTCCATCATACTGCATAGTCCAGAGCACCAAATTTCCTACATAATATAGATGGTTGTGTGTGGTTTCCTCCTTCTTATTAGATATCAAATATTTGCTAAAATATACAGATACTATTGAGGTTAAGAAACTATATTGCTGTTAAAAAGACATCTGCACCCGAATGTTTATGGCAGCACAATTCACTATTGCAAGGATGTGGAAACAACCCAAGTGCCCGTCAATCCAGGAGTGGATTATTAAAATTTGGTATATGTATACAATGGAATATTACTCAATCATAAGAAACGACAGTGATCTAGCACCTCTTATATTTTCCTGGATTAAACTTAAGCCCATTATCCAAAGTGAGGCATCACAAGATAGGAAGAATAGGCTCCACTTGTACTCGCCATCAAATTGGTACTAACTGACGAAAACTAGGGTGCTCACATGGCAGTAATACACTCCAGGGATTAGAGGGATGGGGGTGTAAACCAGCAACTAAAGGACACGGGGAGCATCGTAGAGGGGAAGGGCATGCCTCTAACCCTTGCTTGGGTGAGGCAAAGACATAAAGTGTAACCTTAATGTTTGTAGCCTCATAATACCCTGAAATAAAAAAAGAATAAAAAAATTAAAAATAAATAAAAATCAGAGCAGTTGAGTTGGGAAGGAAGCAAACACTGGCATTGTGGATGATGTGACAAATACGTTTCAGGGATCTTGACATAGGTTTCCTCTTGCACTACAGGATCAGGATAGATACACATATGTGCATAATGAGAAATAAATAGCAAGCTGAAGGATAAGAACACTGTGGGGGGATGTGCAGTGAAAACATAGAACACAATATGATATTTTGTTTAGGGATATCTTATATGGGGTAAAAAGATAATGTATGGGAATAACAATCATCTCATTGTGGATAGTGATTATCTCTAAGGGAGATGGTAGGAAATTGAATCAGGAAGGAGTAAAGTTTTTTCTTCACCTGGATTAATTTTATAGCTCTGTTTCTGAAATATTTCTTAAGTAGCAGATATTTTAGGAGCTACATTTTTATCATCTATATAATTCATAATTCATATTCATATCTATAAATGTTTAATATTGAGTCAAGTGCAGAAGTTAAAACAGCAATACTGAGCATTCCTATCATTTTTGAAATTCATATTATGCTATTTTGTTCCTTTAGTTTTTCTGTACATGCATATATGCAAATGTAACAGTAAAGGAACAAAATATATAGAGTTTAGCATTTTCGGGGTTTTTTTGGTTATTTTTGTTTCTGCTTTTATCTGAATTGTTATTGTAAGTACATGGATGAATCATTCTGAGTAAATGACAAGGTATAAGATATGATCTAACTTTGCTTTTTAATGAATCCCAATGCATCTAATTGGAAAATCCATACCTGTAGCATATTAAATATTATATATCATGAACTTATGAGCTTTCTATGGACATCCTTTAATCTGTATATCAAGCACTCTATCCATCAGTTATAAAAACAAAGGTTCACCTTCTAAGAGACTGAAATGTGTGCAAGGAAACTCAAGGGTGTATGGAGCATTGCTTTGGACACAATGATGGTTTAAGTAATCGGCATTATAATCCTTAGCATACACACCACTCCTGGCATACTTTAAACCCTTTGAGGGCTGGCTTCCTGTTTGACTCCCCTCCGCGAGCACCCTCCCCTCCCTAGCACCCTTGCGCCCAATAGGTTTGTGCTGAATAAATATATCCTGAACTTCAGAAAGGCGGAGATGAGCACTTTCAGAGCAAAGATAGATATGGTCCCTCATCCCGTGCTCTGATTCTGACCCATGAATACAGCTAATATCAAGGAAGGAAAAGAAAGGCTTCTAAAATGTCAAGGAAGGTTTACCAAAGACCCAGGCAGAGGATGGAAGGAGAGATACAGCCAACACTAGGAAGCAAAAAGGCTGAAATGGACCTGTGGTTTGGAGGCTAATACCCAAATGAGGCTAAATTTGGGTGAGGGGGAACTCCACCAAAACAATAAAAAACAGGCAACAAAAGGACTTTTTAGCCATATTCAGAGACTAGAGTCACTGAAAGGTCTTGATGATGCAGAGTTGAACCAGGGCAGAGAAAGTAGGACCCTAGAGTCCTGTCTGGCGTCCATCTTTCCATCAAGGAGAATGATTGGGAGCCTGGACTGGCCCTCTTGTTGAACACCTGAATGGTGGGGATGACAAAAGACAAGGTAGCAACTTTTAAAAAAATTATGAAACAAATGCATATACTTGCTAAGGAAGCCAAAACCATATACAAAGATACTTAAATCAATTTCTCTCCTTCCCAAACCCCAGTCCTACTCTCCAGAGGTATTTGTCATTTCTTATTTATCAAGAAATTTTTATGAATCCATAACACATATATAAACACAAATAGAATCATACTGCCAGACTATTCTGTACCTTTTTCACACTTAATGTATGAGAGCTCTTTTCATATCAGCCCAGGTAGTTCTACTTCATTCTTTCTAATGGCTGAATACTAGTTCGTATTATAGGTGTGTTGGTGTGACCAGCCACCTAGTGACAAATCTTTGTTTCTAATGCTTTTACAATCTTGCAGTGAATATCCTAGTACATATATATTTGAGTTATCTGATCAAATACCTGAAAGCAAAGGCATGTGCATTTAAATTTTTGATAGATATTATTAAACTCTTAAATACATTGCAATTTACGCTTTCAACAACCATATATGCAAGCTGTTCATTTCTCCATATCCTTGTATTAGATTTCATTAAATTTTAATTTTTGCCAATCTGATAATATATAGGTTTAATTTCATTGCTGTTTTGCATAATCATGAGACTCAACATATTTTCATATGTTTATTGTTCTTTTGTATTTGTTTCTATAAACTGCCTATTCATATCCTTTACCCATTTTTCTTGGGTTGTATATCTTTTTTTACTGATTTATAAGATGTGTTTGTATGATGGAAAAACTAATCCATTGTCATATTTGTGGCAAACATTTTGGTAATTAGCTTTTATTTTAGGGAAGTATCTTTTCATAGATATGTTTAAAATTGTTTATGTTAGCCGGGCATGGTGGCACATGCCTGTAGTCCCAGCTACCTGGGAGGCTGAGGCAGGAGGATCGCTTGAACGCAGGAGTTTGAGGTTGCTGTGAGCTAGGCTGAAGCCATGGCACTCTAGCCCGGGCAACAGAGTGAGACTCTGTCTCAAAATAAATAAATAAATAAAATTGTTTATGTAGCAAAACAATAATTTTTTTTCTTTGCTTTACAGACAGCTAGCTGCTTTCAATGACTTTATCTTCTTAGTATGAATGAGTTATTTTTAAAGCTTCTGGAAGAACTAGCATATACGTTTGCAGAATCTGAAACAGCAATCCTTGAAAAGACCACAGAAAACAAAAGAAGGGCAAAAGGAGGTTAATAAATGTCCCAGTTTTCCAAAGAAGAGAAAGATTCCAGAAATATCAGGCCGATTAATTTTGTGCTAGTTCCAAATATAAAAGGAAGTAAAATTTCAGGGCCTTCTAAATTTATTATGCCAAGGGAGAAGTTAAGCCCTGGAGACTGAGTGACATAGCATGTGTGCAATTATGCTTCTTAGATTATAGATTATCTCTTCCCCATTGATCTTGCTCTGTAAATGACTAGGAGAGACCGGACATCCCTCCTTCCAATCACTAATCTTTGTTATACAGTAACTGCCTGCTTTATTGTCCTGTGCCTAAATCAGACCAGATGATGCAAAAAAGACCCTATGACTATTTCATCTTCAGTGTGGAATGAAATATACCTTTCCTGAAAGGAAATGACCACCTTGACTCATCAGATCGTTGTAACTATGCATTAAGCCTTACACAGAAAGATGTTGAAATTCTGTTAAACCTCCCTGAATTTGTCTATAAACGATCCCAAACATCTATATTTTGGAACACTGACTTCCATTCTTTGGAATTTATGCTTTCTGGGCAGCTGTCCTTAAACTTTACACTTGAATAAACTCTCTTTAAACTAGATTCAGATCGTTTTGATTATTTTAGGTTGACATGAATAAAATTATAGAACTGATCATTAAGCTAGTAGTTTGGGAGCAATGATCAAAGAGCATGTGAGCACCAGGAAGAAGTCATAACAAACCCATGCAGCCCCTATTTTTGTTATGGTCACTGAACACATAAATCAGAAGATTGCTGCAGATCTAGAACTTCTGGGTTTCAGCAGTGCATTTGATAAAGCCTCCCAAGATTTTCCTGTGTACAAAGTCGTTAGCTAGATCTCATAGCTGGTTGATCCAATTAGTGACTCAATATCAGATTTGAGGTCTCGCTAGAGACTACAGGGCTCTCTCTGAACTTGACCATGTCCTGTTTAATGTTTTATTTTTTATTTTTATTTTTTTTTTTGAGACAGAGTCTCACTCTGTTGCCCGGGCTAGAGTGCCGTGACGTCAGCCTAGCTCACAGCAACCTCAAACTCCTTGGTTCAAGTGATCCTCCTGCCTCAGCCTCCCAAGTAGCTGGGACTATAGGCACGCACACTACACCCAGCTAATTTTTTCTACATATTTTTAGTTGTCTGGCTAATTTCTTTCTATTTTTAGTAGAGATGGGGTCTCGCTCTTGCTCAGACTGGTCTCAAACTCCTGAGTTCAAGCAATCCGCCCGCCTCAGCCTCCCAAAGTTCTAGGATTACAGGTGTGAGCCAATAAATTGTTTTAATATTAAAAAAAAAGAAATTGGGACCCAGAAAGGGAAAGTGATAGCAGCATGGTGTAGTGAAAACAACCTGAGCACACTTGTCTCAACTTAAATCTCAGCCTTGACATTATTCATGTAGTGGCCTCAGTGGAGTCACTCAGCCTTTCTGAGCCTCATCTCCCTCGTCTAGTAGTGGCCCCCATCCTGCCTTATAGGGTGGGTGAGATAACTTGTGCAAAGAGCCCAGAGCATAGTAGGTGCTCAGTAAACAGTGTCATTATTACTGCCATCAACATAAGGGGTGACCTGCCCAAGTCACATAGGGGACAAGCAAGAACTGGGTCTACCCTCACCTCCACTCAGCTTTCAGTGGAGTTTCCAGGTCAGATGAATGATGAAAGAGGAAAAAAAATAAGATGTTACATAATTGATGAATATCAGGATAAGTAAGTGAAAAATAAAAGTACCTAAGAGGACATACTGTCACCACAAATTGCAACTGCTTCCCAACATGTTTTTCCCTGAGGTGGGTCCAGTGGGAGACACAATAAATGGCTATTCAACAAAAAAAGACCATCCCAGTCCAGGGAAACCCTCCTGCCCAACCAGAGCCACCAGAAAGGGAATTTGCTCCTCTAGCAAGAAAGTACAAAGGCTGCAGAAGAGTCCCGCAGTGAGACCAGGCAGGCCTGCCAGGACGAGCTCAGTGAGAACAGAGAAAGGCCCAGGGCAGAGGCCAGCATGCACAGGCACTAGCCTGTGGCAGTGAGGAGGAAGGCTGTTGGTCATGACTGAATCTGATGCCTGACGTTCCCCTCATGAGCTGCCTGGTTTGGGTAGGTTATCCAACCTCTGTGAGCTTCAGTGTCTTCGTATGTGGCGTGAGGCTGGAAGCACCCTTCTGGTAGAGGTGGGGCTGCAAGAATTTGCACGGGGCCACAGATTGCTAAGAACAGGCACACACAGGAGGGAGTCAAGATGTGTTTGGTTCCTTGGGGGTCCAGGTCCCCACTTTGGGGAGTGAGGGGCAGAGTTGGTTCCTGAAAAGTGAGAACAGGATGGGATGGGGGGAGCAGGGGCAAAAGGAGCAGGGAAGGAGACTGGTAGCTGCTTCTCTGAATGGGGCAGGGGCAGGGGCAGGGGCAGCTCCAAAGTTCCTACCGTGGAGGACATACATTCCCTGTTCACGTTCTTCACTTCCCACGGACTCCTTATCCAACTGTATGGTGGCTTCTGTCCCTAGGATTGCAATGAACATGCTCTCACCAAAGCCACAATCCACCTATTTATCACCAGGTTCAGTTTTTTATATAAATATATTAAGGTGTTGAGTATTAATTTTAATGGGCTCCTAAAATATGCAGACTGCTTCTTTGTCTTAATAACAAATCTGTGACAGTTTCCCAGGCTCTGGATCATGATGTGCTGGAAACAAATCCAAGCTGTCCCCCTCCCTAATAACTGTGCGGTCTTGAGCAAAGTCCTTATGCCCTCTGTCCCTCGGCTTTTCATGCAGAAAATGGGGGTTAGCAACAATATCTATCTTGTAAAGGTGCTGTGAGCATTAAATGACTTGATACCTAAAAACCACTTGGCACAAAACACATTTTAGCCATTCCTATTTCTTTTTCTCTGTATTTGTTTGCCATTATTGTCTCTGCTGTCCATATGTTATAGACTGGAGTTTATTCACAATCAATGACCTTTGATGTATGTTGTTAGTGACATAAGCAGGTTACAGAACTAGATGTAGGATACTTTATCTTCTGCACATACATATATAAAATAAATGCTTTTCTGCATAAATATGTAAGTACCTACGCAAGAAAACTTGTGCAAGAATATTATACAGATAAAAACATTAGCAGCTATTTTCTTTGAATGATTGTTTTAGGGTAATGTTATTTATTTTTTATGTTATTTATTTATAACTATGATAAACACCTAGTGGTCTTGTAGTTATTCAAAATAATTGCCACGGAAACTCAAGCATTCTCCACCCCAACCATAGGAAAGACACTAACCTTTAGAACAGAAAATATCCCTGAATTTCGAAAAGTAAGAAAAGATACTAAGGGAGCCTCTTCTAAGTATAATAGGATATATTTTCCCCTAATTCCAAACCAAAGTGATAATTATCAATATTTTATATATCATTACCTTCTAGGACTTAAAACCTTATAGCCTTAAACATTTGTAATATTGTGCCCACATGAGTACTCACTTAACAACCCTCCTCTCTTTGAAGAAATCGAAGGTGCAGATGGAATCCCAGTGTAGGCGGTGGTGAGTCTGGTATCAGGGTCAAGGGCTGTGACTCCTGCCTCCCCTTCATCTGCTCTCTCTCTTCATTTGGGGCTCAGTGGGAAACTGCTTTTCCAATATCAATCTAGAAGCTCAAATAAGGGGGCAGAAAATGATCTGGAATTAAAGGAAATGGATTTATGATCTTTTCCCTCTCCCCACAGCCCTAAGCAAAGTCTTCCCGCAATACAGAAATGGCTCCAAATCTTTATTCATAACGTAAGTGTGAGCATGTGCTACTTCTTACTGCTACATTTCCAGGTGGTCTCTATGGCAATTATGCTGTTTGGTTTAGGTAACAATCATCGCTTCTCCAGGAGGGAGGAGAAAAGTGGGGCAGGATGACCATTCGTTGAAGTCTTACTAGGTGCCGTCTACTCTGTACAGGATTTCTCATTTTCCCCACAGAACAGTTTCCTAAGGAAGGCATTGTGAGTCCCCTTCTACAGATGACCAAGGGCAGGCTGACAGAGGCTAAGAAAGGATTTCAGTGTCACACATCAAGTAAGAGGCAGGAACAGAATTCCAGATTTTGCCCACATCACATTGTTCCATGTGTTCTCAATAGGGGCAATATCCCTCTTGAGGGGCTGAATATTGGGTTTTGAGGGTAGGAATATGGTAGACATTACAATTGTTTGTGGTACTACATAGGACCAAAATACATAAACAGTTTACATCTGTGGTATTAACATTTCATTTGTCAAGCAGGATGGGATTAATAAGGAGGGAAAAATGTCTAAAAAGGCTGCTTTAGATAATGAAGGAAGACTGGGAAACATTTCACATACCCACTGATTTCTATAGATGAAGGGCCATCAAGATTTAGGGACCAGTCATTTCATACTTCCCCATGAATGCTCACTCAATGAACCCTCTGGGTGATGATGATGAAGATAATGATGGTAGAAGTGAAATCCTCTCCCTGGGGCCAAGAGACCTTGGAGACTATGTGAATCACTGGCTTTTAAGGTGGCAGACAGGTGGACTCAGTCACAACAACAGGTATTTCTTCTGGGAAAGTAGCGTATTAATGTTTTTAAAACTAACGTAACACAATGGTATTCTAAATTATATCTGCTGCATATAACCTTTATAACATAATTAAATGCCCATTTTACATCAGGTTATAGGAAGTTAGGAGAGGGGATGTAAGTCAGGGAAACTGTATTGTTAATTCCTGCTCAGTAATGGAGCCTGGAATTTCACTAAAGCTTTGTGTTCTGAAGCTGTCAGGAATCTGAGTGTTCTAATCTCCCTGGGCCCTCACATTCTAGGCTGCACTGCAGAAATCAAGATGCTGGAGTTTCTTTTGGAATGTATACGCTCAGCAAAATAACCCAACCTACAAAATTAGTTCACACAAATCCATATTGGTATAAATAAATGTTTGAAAAAATAAATGGGTGAGAGGAGACAAATTGTCTTGATCAAATAATCCTAAATAATGTATGTAGTTATTTGCCGTCTCTGAGGTCAAGGTTAATTCCACCCCCGATCAGTGACTCACTTTTGAAGAACAAAGTAGGGAATGGAAAATAGTTACTGTACACTGGAGAAACTTGACAAACACCACTTTAAACAAGAGATGAAGGTTAATATCACCAGTGACATCATCTGAGCATCCCATACTCCCAAATATGATGTGATAAGAAGGGAATTTCAACTCTGTAATATTTGTTCCCAAAGCTGTAACACCAGTCTAATCAGGAGAAAAAGAACTAGCTAAGCTTGTACTTGTCAAGACTGTCAGAGTCATGAAAACAGTGTGGCAGCTCCTCAAACCATCCAACACGGAGTTACCACACGACCCAGCAATTCCACTCCTAGATGCATACCCGAGAGAAATAAAAATATATGTCTACATAAAAACTTGTACACTAATGTATTTGGAATCATCATTCATAATAACGAAAAACTGGAAACAACCCAAGTGCCCATCAACACATGAATGGATAAGCAAAATGTGGTATATCCCTATATTACAATATTTTTCAGTTATTAGAAGGAATAAAATTCTGACACATGGTACAACATGAATGAACCTTGAGTACATTATACTAGGTGAAGAAAGCTACCTACAAAAGACCAAACAGTGTATGATCACAATTATATGAAATGTCTAGAACAGACAAATGTATAGACACACAAAACATATCTGTGATTGCCTAGCGGTGCGGGGTGGTGGCAGAGATTAACTGCATTCAAGCACAATGGGAGATTTTTGTGATGAAAACATCTAAAACTATAATGGTGATGGTTACACAACTGTATACATTTACTAAAATTCATCAAATTATATCCTTTAGATGTGTGAATTTTATTGTCTGTAAGTTTAATTGCAAGAAAGCTGTTAAAAAAATGATATTGGCCTGGTCTTCTGTTGTATCACCGTAATAACCAACATGTTTGTCCACCACAGAGTTCAGGGGCCTTCCCTCTGTGTCACCACATCAGCATTAGCACTTTCTTCACTCCTCTGGGGCCTTTCTCGCCTGCCTCCACTTGGGGACTCTAAATGGAACTACTTTTATGAGGGTCTGTAGACCAATACTTATCAAGGGCTACATAGGTGCATACCCTTTACATCAGCACTTCCTCTTACATGTTTATCTTCAGGACACAGTGAAGGATGTTGACAAGGGTCTGGTTACAAGGACTGCCCTCCTGCTAATTTCCTTCCTTTACTTCTAAGCCTGAATTTAGGAAGGGAGGCCAGACAGGATGCAAAGACACAAAGGAGCAGAGGAAGCAGAGGAAAATGGGGTTGTCAGCATGTGTGCGCGCACACAAACACACACACACACACACACACACCATATTGTGTTACCACAATGCCAGAATTCTCCCAAGACAGTTGCTGGGATCCAAGAGGACACATTCTGCTCACCAGAGCAAATAGCCACGTGAACCGTGCTCTGAACTGTGCCCTTTAGCAGTGTACATACGATGAAAAGATGCCGTGCACAGAGTGTTGATACTAGGGAATATCAGAGAACTCTGAATAACATAGGGTTGTGAAAATTGACTATGTCACAATCAGGACAGAACTCTAAAAGAGAACAAAAAAGTTATAATGAAAATAAGAAAGAGATGATTTTTTGCCTATCACATAAGCAACAACTCACATTATTTCTAATGTGGATAGAAACAAGAACTTTCATACTGATATTAGGAATATAACTTATTAAGAGTATTTTGATTTCATTATGTTAATATAAAATTTTAGAGTTTCTGGGTTTTTGAAAGGACACTTTCAAGAACTTATAAAGAAATCCTGGTTGGGTGCAGTGGCTCATGCCTGTAATCCTAGTACTCTGGGAGGCCAAGGCAGGGGGATTGCTTGAGCTCAGGAATTTGAGACCAGCCTAAGCCTGAGCAAGAGTGAGACTCTGTCTCTACTAAAAACAGAAAAAATTAGCTGGGTGTGGTGGTGTGTGCCTGTAGTCCCAGCTACTCCAGAGGCTGAGTCTGCAGGATCCCATGACCCCAGGAGTTTGAGGTTGCAGTGAGCTATTACGAGCCACTGCACTGTAGCCGGGATGACAGAGCAAGACTCTGTCTCAAAAAAAAAAAAAAAACAACAACAAAGAAAGAAAAAGAAAAGAAAAAAGAAATCCTTACAAATGTATTTGTATATTCTGTGCATGTTGGGGTAGGGACAGGGAAAATAAATAAAAACATAAAACAATAAAAGATATTTGCACTTATGAGCAAGGGGGTTAAGTATACTATTGTCTGTAACAGAAAGTATGGTAAGGGAACCAAATTTTCACTACTAGGGAAATAAAGTTTGAGGCATCATGATGAAATACCAGGTCCATATAAAATTATTGATATTAAGTTGTAAAGTAATTTCAAATATTATAGAAATGTATTTACATGAAAAGATGGTAATAATAAGCACAAGGAGGATTACAAAGATAACATACAGCCTGGACCCATTTTTGCTTACATAGGTCTTTATCCAATGGTCCTGTATCATAAAAATTAAAATGATCTATTTCTTTCTCTAAAATAGTGTTCTCTCTTTAGTACAGCAAAAGGCAGTAATTTCTGTCTGATGGCCATCAGTATCCCTATATACTGGGAATTCCCACATTCCACTCAGATTCCAGAAAGATCCATAGAGTTTGCTTGGGCCTCAGCCCCTCCCCTCCTACCTTCCTGCTCAGCAGGGGCGGGAAGGAGAGATTGAGGTTGGGAGCTTGATTGGTGGGATCAGGCAGTTTTCTGGAATTTTTCACATACCTGCAGCAATTCCTCTGTATCCATCCTTTTTCTGGATTATAGAAAAAAAGCACATTTTCTGGGATATATGAACCTGAGCTTGGAAGTCCAGGCCCAGTCTATACTGAAAAAACTGCTGCAATTGTGATTTGTATTTGGGCGGTAGAGCTAGAAGGAGCTAGAAACACACACACACACACACACACACACACACACACACACACACACACAAACAGAGTCAATTCATTTTTTTCATCTACTGTGTTTCCCCTGGAAATTAAATACAATGAATACTTTTCTAAAGTAAAGAATACATGTGTACCTTCCTTTGTCTATCTGTTCACAAATATTTTGTTTCAATATTTTATCAAACCACTTTTTCCTGAATATAAAATTTCAAATAATGTAAAAAAAGCACATTTATGAATTGAAATGAATCTGTACCTCTCACTGGCCAGACTCCTACCCCCAGACCCTAAGGGGTCTGTGGTCCACAGAACAGAGCATACTCTCCAGACATGTTCTTGTGGGTGAGGTGCACATGGACATGTACACCTACACATACAGTCTTCTCCAAAAGTACAATCACGGTCCTCATCTTCTGTTGCAATTTGTCTTTTCCAATTAATGTAAATTCTCAAGATTTTAAAATATTTGCATCATATTAGTTCTTTCAGTTTTGGCATATTTAACATTTTTACTATTCATGTATAAATTTATGTGAATTCTAGGTTGAAATAACTTGCCAATCTCTTTGTTAGTGTGTTCACAAACCATGCATATTAACCCAAGTAGACTGCAAATATTTTCCACAAAATTTTTACACAATTCATACTGTTTTTTTTAAATTTAGAATTTGTTTTTCAACTTTAATAATATTGTGACTTAAAAACTACATGGGTCATAATTTTTCTAAAAAGGGTAACATCCTGGAAGCATTTTAATGGCAGACCCCAGGGAGATTATATCATTTAGTGCCCAGAAATCGTGAGGACAAAATAGGAAAAATCTTTAGAATAATACAGAATTAACTTCCAATAGGGAGGTAACAAGAGGATCTTCCTAATTTACTTAATCTTCCCTAAGGTCAGTAACCTTATCTTAATAATGGTGATAATATTGGGTAAATTAAATGCCAGTTAGGGTTAAAGAAGATGAAATACATTGAAAAACACCTTGGGGAGTCTGTACTATCAGCCTTGAGGGAAATTAGAGCATTCAGAGCCCTGGAGGCATCAAGTCAAAATCCAAAAACACTTTAGTTCCAAAGTTAGCTGCTAATCTGGAGAGAACAAGTTGTCTCCCTGATTTACATAAATTCTCCTTAAAGTTAGTCCCCTGATCTGAATAATTGACATAATGATGGGTAACTTGAATAGCTATTAGGATTAAAGGAGATGAAATATAAACTGCATTGGCTCAAAGTAGTTCAGTACATATTAATTTCCCTCTGGCTCACCTGTCCCAAAGGCAACACCTGAGCTTCTTCCTGAGCCCACTCACCACTTCAGGGATTAGCCAACTCCTGTGGCCCTACTCCCAGGTTGCTTGGCACAAAGCCAGGATTTCATCTCCTCTGTCATCTTCATCACCCAGAGATGTTGATGTTCAGTGAGGCCCGTGGGGCCACAATAGCAGAGGAGTGTGATATGACCATTTTTCCAGCCCTGGAAGCCCATATTCTAAAGGGGAGACTGCTCAGGGCCCTCTAGGGAGGGTGAGGGGTGGAACCTCATTCCAATCCTGACACTTATCTGGAGAGGTGACTTAGGCTCTGTGAGCCTGAGCTTGGTAATCTGGGAAATGGGACTGATACTATACCATCCTTACAGAGCTGTCCTCAGGGGTAAATAAGAAAACTTGCCTGGAGTATATGGCACGGAGTGGGACTTCATTGGCCCTTCAAATTGAGAGACACAGTAGTAGGGGCTGGCTGAGCCTCAGGGCTAAGAAGACATTGTGAAACATCATTTCTCAGTGTTTCCCATTACTAAAAGAACAGACATCCAGTTGAGGAAAGCAAATGTCTCTGTGTTATTCCTTGACTTCAAAGTTTCGTAGAAAGTAGTTTCTCTATTTTGGGGGTGGGGGGTGTTTCGGAAGCTCGTAAGAGCTGTTCAACATCATGCCCCTGAGGAGACTTATATCCACTTCCCCACATTGGAAAGACAGGCGTGTCTTTGAACTCACCTAGTGAGCTCTGTGATAGATCATACCAGGGAAGCAAAGCATGGTTTTTACCTAATTGCTGCTTCTGGATTGCTCAGTTTGTTTTACAGTCCCACAGTCACCACGGCAGGGTCTTCAGAATTATCCAGCCACATCACACCAGGATTTCAGCCATCTGCTTTCTCCTAAAGAGGCAAAAATCCAATAGTTACTAGCATTTCTTTGACGTACAATTGTCCATTCTTTCATTAGATAATAGCTGAATATTTTTTGAGCTCATATTTCATGCTATTCCATTGGAGGTATCTTATGATCTCTAAAGTGGAAATAAGTGCGTAATGAGGAAAATGAATATATGGGCAACTTCAACAGTTAAATCTGAGATGAGATGGCTCCTTCCCATTAATTTCTTTTCATTGGAATTTTTCTAGCAACCTATTAATTTTTAAACTTGATCAAGTTTCAAGAAATTGAACATTTTCAAAAATCATTCATTGGATTTATCACCACCATGCAGCCACATAATGGAGATATCTCTCCTCTCTCTCCCTCTCCCACTTTCTCTCTCTCTTGCTCTGTCTCCCTCTCTCTCTTGGTTTCTCTCTTCCCCTTCACATTCAACATTCCATAAAGAGTTTTCCACATATCCTGTTAACATTGTTCATTTCCCACTGATGCTTTATCCCACTACACTATGGCTTCTGTCCCCAAGATCAATTAACATACGTGAATTCAGACACCTTTGAAGTATCTTCCTTGTGCAACTAAAAATAATAAATGTAATGGAAAATATACTCATGGCAAGCAATTATAATACAAAATCAGATCAACCTCTAAATGCGATATGTCCTTAAACCAATCAAGGGATTTAGACAGTAGTCTGGACACATAAAAACCAACTCCAGGCAATCACTGTTTTCTTTCACCAGCCTGGCCCAGATTAGGTTCCACATGTGCAGGATAAGCCTACATGACTAGCAGTTCGAATGAAAGACAGACAATTGGGCCCATACAGATGGAAGACCTTACACATTTAAGATACACTGAGACATTATTTTAGGCTAGTTGGCTCTGGGGAAACACTAAGACATTGAACGCATCAGGGAAAAAAAGGGGTTTTGAAATTAATGTCTTCCGATTTTGTAAGTATTCTCTATAGCGCATAAACTGAGGAAATGCGTGTATCTGTTTCAGTAAGTCTGAAAGAGAGTGCACATGACAAGGAGGCATACGTGACAGGTCCCACTGTTGAGATGTGAGTGTGTATTTATTCTCCTCATGTTTCTTCCTTCTTGCTTTTCCATGAGGTAGCCAGGTATTCAGAGGTAAAATCATGGCACAAAAACACCATATTTCACTTACAGATATATACATATGTAAAAAAAGTATAGATAAATGTCTTGAAAATGTAAAACCCAAATTCTGCATAGTGGTTACCTCTGAAAAAGAAGGAGCCTAATGCAATCAGAGAAGACTTCAAAGTGTGTTTCAGGCCGGGCATGATGGCTCACACCTGTAATCCTAGCAGTCTGGGAGGCTGAGGCAGGAGGATCACTTGAGGCCAGGAGTTCAAGACCAGCCTGAGTAAGAGCGAGACCCCATCTCTACAAGAAATAGAAAAATTAGCCAGGAGTGGTGGCATGCACCTATAGTCCCAGCTGCTCAGGAAGCTGAAGCAGGAGGATGACTTGAGTACAGAAGTTTGAGGGTACAGTGAGCTACAATTATGCTACTGTACCATAGTCCAAGCAACAGGGCAAGACTCTGTCTCAAAAAAGGTGTGATTCAATTGCATATAAAATGTTTTATATGTTGACATGAGTACATAGAAGTCTGTTATATTCTATAATTTTGTATATTTCTAAAATATTTCGTAACTACTATTTCTCTGAGATTTGATTCTAAATTTAAAAAGGTCCATATTAATTTGAAATTTGGGGAAACATAATCAATTCCAGAGATAAGTAAATTCATCAATAACCTCATCACTGACTAATTTTTAAATAAATAATTTTTGTGCATTACCTCCCATTTGATTCTCTATGCAGGTATATTTAATGTATGTACATTACATATGGGTTTCATTTATTTGGAGACTCAACATTTCCTAAAGATCATAAAACCAGTTATTAAATGTACACACATTTTTCTTCTCACTCTATCTGACTCCAAAGCCTACCTCCCTAGGGAAGGTAATCCCCTTCCCTAGGGAAATTTCCCCTCCCTTGGGAAATGTAATCTTTTCCTGTGTAAGGGTTGAGGCAAGTACAGGGAAGTAACTCCCCATGGTCCTGTACACAAGGATAGATCTGGTATTGGGGACCCAGGTCCCCTGATTTTGGCGTGTTGTACAGCAGACCCATCTTCATGCTCTGTCATTGTGTACTGCCTCCTCTCTGGGCCTCAATGGGAGGCTGCTATTCCAGTGTCAAAATAGAAGGCAAAAGAAGATGATAAGAAAGGACATCAAGTAAAAAGTAATGAGGAAATGATTTGCTTTCTCCTCCACTCTGTGATCAGGAAACTTGTCCTACAAGAAGAGACAGCAAAGCTTTTCTATGATAGAAATATGTAAACATACCCTTTCCTGTTGCTTCAAATCTAATTTATCTTTAGGAGATGCTCATGTTAAAAAAACAAAAAAGCACACTTGATAATATTAATGGCTAAAATTCACTAGGAACGGTAGTTATTAATACTTATGTACCTAATCATGCAGCAAAAATATAATTTTGTAGAGCAAAAATGACAGAAGGAACAAGGAGAATTATGAAAAATCATATTAATACCTGAGGCTGTTAAATTTTGGGTCCAAATTCAAGTACAGATTAAAATTGTGGAATTATATGAGAATAATGATAATGAAAACAGAATATATCAGAATGTACCACTACAGCAGTTATCAAAGAATATTTTAGGCATTAAATACTTAGATTGGTAAAAATAAAAATAAATGAATTGAACATTAAATTCAGAAAGCCAGAGAAGGAACCACAATATAAACTAAAAGAATGTAGGCAAAAAAAAAAAAAACCACAAAAAAACAAACAAAAAAAAAACTAGTTAGAGGTGGAAGTGGAGACGAAAGGGTTAGAAAAGAAAACTACAGTGAGATTTATGTACAAAAGTAATGGCAGGTTTACTTGGGAGGATATCAAAAACATGAAAAGTCACTGAATAAATTAATCAAAAATGGGAGAAAGAAAAATGCACAAAGTTTAAAATGACAAGGGTGACATAGTCTTCACTATCACATAGTCTTCAATACAAAGAAAATTTGAAGTCTCTTAAATGCGAAGTTTGGGCACTGCTGAGGAGCACAGCCTCCGACTTGGGGACCCCTCCTATAATAAAAAAAAATTAAAAAAAAAGAAAAAATGCAAAGTTTGAAGAATTCTATTCAAATACATTTGAAAACAGATAAAATGGATAATTTTCTAGTAAAACACAACTTACGCAAATTGGCCCCAATAAAGGCAAAAAGTCTAATGAGATCAATCACATATAAGACATACTGAATTTGAATAAATAATTCTTTCATAAAAAAGCACCAGCCCCAGATAATTCCAGAAGAGAATTCTAGCAAACTGCTAGATGTAAGATAATACCAACATTATTCAAACTATTTCCAGGGTATGGGAAATATATAAAATGAAAAAGTATAAAACTGATTTAAAAACACTGATAAAATTGCACCAAAAATAAAATTATAGAACACTCAGATAAAATAATAAGAAAGATTGTTCTTAAATAAAATATTAGCAAACCCCAATAAAAAACATATCAAAAATAGATCATGACCTTATGAAGCTTATGACCTTATGGAGCTTATTCCATGTATACAAAGTGTTTCAATATCAGAAAAACTATTAATATAATTTGAGTATTAATGGCACCAAGGCAATAATTATACCACTACCTCCATATGTAAAAATATATTTAACAGTGTGAGCATTCCACAGGACAAAAGATCCAGTTTCTTAAGCAAATAAATTAGAAGGTTAAAAAAATAAGTGGTGAGACCTTTAGATTAGAAGCGATATAACATTTCAGAGAAAGTTAAAGAGGAATTAAATCAGAGAAATTAAAATTAAAACCACAATGAGATACCACCACAAACCCACCAGAACAACAAAAATTTTAAAAAATTGTTTCTTAGTCCATTTTGTGATACTATAACAGAACAACTGAGACTGAGTAATTTACAAACAGAGAAATTTATTCTCTCACAGTTCTGGAGGCCAGGAATTCCAAGATCAAGGTCCAGGCATCTGGTGAGGGCCTTCTTGCTGTGTTATCACATGGTGGAAGGCAGAAAGACAAGAGAGTGGGAATTCATTCCCTGAAAAAGCCCCACCTCCCAACACTGTAGCAATGGGGATTAAGTTTCCAACACATGAATTTTAACGGGCACATTCAGACTATAGCAGGTGAAAAATTCCAAGTGTTGGCAAAGATGTGGAATAGTTAAACTCTTGCACACTGCTGGTTGGAATACAAATTGAAACAACCACTTTCAAAAACTGGCAGAATCTACTGAGCTGGACATACCCATACCCTATGACTCAGAAATGCCACTCTTTGATATATACCCAAGAGAAATAAATGTCCATCCAAAAGATATATACAAGAATGTTCACAGCACTATATTCATAATAGGTCAGAAACTGAAAAACTGTAAATCCCCATAGTGGATACATACATTGTGAAATACCCGCACAATGTAATACTATCCACCAATGAGAATGACAATCTGTAAGTATAGAAAACAAAGCATAAATGACACACACATTATGTTGATTGAAAAAGAGCTAGACACAAAAGAGCACACTCTGTTACGAGCCCAGGAATTTTTCTTCTAACATCCCAATAGAGTTTGGAGAAGGAAAGGAAAATCAATGCCCCATTTCCTTTTATTTGAAGGTACTTAGTGTCTTCTTATATTACCTGCACATTTATGTAAGAGAAGCATATATCTTCTCAGCCCTTGAAAAGTGATTTACTACACATAACAACAAGACTAATGCCATGTCTGATGGATAAGCAACAGAGTGCAATACAGGAGACATACATGGACCGCAGTGACAGGTCTAACCCACTAACTCTAAGGAGCCTTGAGTACTCACCACAATATATCTGTTTCACCTATTAAAGGGTGATCAGACCAGCCCTGCTGCCCAATCAACAAAGCACAGAATAATGTGATTTCTAACTGGAAAATCACTCTGAATTCCTAAAAGGGAATAGAATTCACCATGGAAGTCCACAGAATTTAACAGCCAAGCTGTCTAAAGCATAGTAAATATGATGATTATAATGTTTTTTAAAAAATTATTGCTCTTTTGTTTTTACAATTATAACCTTTTTGATTTTCTTTTTTTTTTTTTTGAGACTGAGTCTCACTCTCTTGCCTGGGGCGAGTGCCGTGGCGTCAGCCTAGCTCACAGCAACCTCAAACTCCTGGACTCGAGCAATCCTACTGTCTCAGCCTCCCGAGTAGCTGGGACTACAGGCATGCGCCACCATGCCCAGCTAATTTTTTCTCTATATATATATTTTTAGCTGTCCAATTAATTTTCTTTCTATTTTTGGTAGAGGCGGGGTCTCGCTCTTGCTCAGGCTGGTTTCGAACTCCTGAGCTCAGAACGATCCGCCCACCTCGAGCCTCCCAGAGTGCTAGGATTACAGGCGTGAGCCACCGCGCCCGGCCTTTTTGATTTTCTTAAATAAATACCACCTGGTACATGGCAGAAAGGCTACTGAAGAATAGTTTTCACCCAAAGATATATGACCCTGTCTAACATCAACCACCATGGATTGACGTGGTTCAGCACATGTCTTTTTCTTCTTCCTAAGTGTACTGGTTAGGAGTGTGGGCTCTGGAGACAGACTAGGGAAAAGCCCTGGTTCTTAAAAACTATCTGACTTTGAATACTTTTATTTCACTTTATAGTCACTCAAATGCTTTATCTTTAAAGCCAAAATTATGCCATGCTTACTGTAGAAGACAAAATGTTTTTAAAGAAATATTAATATTACTTTGTGTTTCAGTTTTATGAGTGTAAGTGGTCAGGAATCCCAGTATTTTAAAAATTCCATTGCAAAGTCATTGAAACACCTGGCTTTCTGTGACCTTGGGAGAGTGAAGGAGCCTTTCTGTGGCTCGGTTTCCTCTTCTGTAAAGTGGGGAAAATAACTGTCCCTACTTCATGGCTGTTGTGTTGAAAATTACTTGAATTAATATATAAAAACCCTTAGAACAGTGGTAGGCACACAGTAAAAGATCAACAAATGTTAGTTCTATAGAATTTGCAGGCTGAGATTTTTACAGTTTTGATAGTTTTATAGTTGGCATTTGTCTTTAATAAAGCTTAATATTCTTCCAACTCAATCCTATTCATCAACCGATTCTGTATAACAGGAGAAAATAATAATGAAATTAGACATTAAAGGATTCAAAATTTTAATGGACCTTGTCACAAATTCACAGAAGTGCTTTTAAAACCTGGATGAGAAACAGAACTAACTGGTGAAGTTATTCAAGATGTAGACATCTCCCTGACTTTGATCAACTGACTTAGGGTAGACCGAAATATCTGCTATTTTAACAAGTAATCCCTTATGATTTTGATGAAGTAGTCCATGGACCTCGCTTGGAAAAATCCTCACATCAGTAGCTCACATTTGACTACCACTAATTTAATGCCCACCATGCAGAGTTCTGGGACATCTGGAATGTCTCTGTTTATGTAATTACTCGAAAGTGCACTGGACCTTTCCTCCCACCTAAGCCCACCTAAGCCCATGCTTTCCCACATGGGATCACAATTAAACTCCAGACTATAATTGGTGGTCAAGAGGAATGGGAATTGTTATCCTGTAGTATAAACAAGGATGGCCAAAAGGTAGAGACTGACCTGACATGTGTCAACGAAGGAAGTGTGATTTCTTCACTCTTGCTCCAGTAACCTGTTTAGCAGACTCCACAACACACTGGGTTCTTCTCTATGAGCTCCTGGTCTAGGGAAGAGTCCACATCCTTGTCAGATGTCACACTACAAAAGGGAGAAATCGGATTTTTTTTCAAAATAGCATATGGAATAGAGAGGGAAATAAGGAGATGGGAAAGCACATGAAATGCAGGGGGTGGGGTGCCTATCCCCTCCCAGTTAACTGGGAGCTGTGCAATGATGCTTTTCCTCTTCCCCACCTCCATCCCACAGTACCCTCCCCCACACAGCAGTGACACTGAAGCTCACACATAATGGAAATGTGGGCTTATCTTTGCTTGCTGTTACATTTCCAAGTATTCTTCCTGGTAGTCATACTATTATGTTAATGTCAGAGGCATCACATTGACAGAATGAAGGAGGCAAAGTTAGAATGCAATAGTTAAATTTCTTGAGGGCTTACTAGATGCTACATGCTGTAAGTTGTTATTTTCAGACATTTTCTCTTCAAATCCTCAAAGCCATGCTCTGAGATGGGCATCATTACTTCCTTTCTGCAAATGAAGAGATAGTCAGGCTCAGAGAGCAAAGCACATGCTCAAGGCATTCTAGGAAGGTGTCAAATGGACACTGAGGCCAACTTGAAAGTTCTTCCCCTGGCCAGTTCTGGGACAATTTGAGCATCAAAACATATAATGATAGTAACAGAGGGTAACCCTTTGAGGAAAAAAAATGGAAATCTGAGTCTGATGTAAATAAATATATAATACATTAATAAATAACAAAGGAGTGAAAGCTCTATACTCAAATACCAAGTGATAATTCTAGAAGGAATTACAGCATTGGAAAAGCAACACTTGACAGCTGTCTTAATAATAAGTGATTTAGGTAAGAATCATGAGTGGATGTTCAAGCTACACCAAATTTGACAGTTGTCACTGAGTCACTGTGGTAACCATTCTGGCCAAAGAAAGCTGGGAAAAAAACAACCAACCACTTTCCTGATCTCGTTCCTAATACGTGCTAAGAACTGAATAGCACTGACATGCTGCACCAGTAATTGATGCCACGTATTCCTCAAAATAAACATTCCTGGAAGGTTTAGCAATATAAACCTTCATATGTACCTACATACCCACACACATACATGCTCTCACACTATCTCTCTCTCTCTCTTACTACTCAAGATCAAGGAATTTATTGAGGTAGATGGCTGGGGAGTAAAGAAGAAAAACCCTACCATTCAACCAGACTCAATTCTAAACAGACACATAAAGTTCAAAGGTACTAAACTATTTTAGGAATGGATTTTTTTGAGGTGATCTGTTGAATTTTCTCTAGGATATTCTTCTCTTTAGTTTTATTACATTGTTGATAATATCTAAAAGGTGACACAGAAACACGGGCAACTGCACGTTAGGCATCATTACCTTTTCCATGCTAGAGTAAATACATGAGATTCAACATCAAAGATTCCTCAACAGTTAATATTAAACATTTGCCAGCTGACAGCTCAGTAAAAATGGAAAATACATGAAAATTGTAATTAAAAATCCCATCACTTATAATAGCATCAAACAGTATAAAATAATTAGGAATAGTCTTTCCACCTATTGCCAATACCTGTAAACACTACAAGAGAACACTACAAAACATTGCTGAGAGAAATTAAAGACCTAAATAGAGACATATAGCCTTCATGAGTTGGAAGACTCAGTATTGTTAAGACGTCTGTTCCCCTCAAACTGACTTATAGATTCGCTGCAATCCAAATAAAAATCCTAAAAAAAAAAAAAAAAATCCTACCAGAAATTTTTGTTAAGAAATTGACACAAAGATTCTAAAATTCATGTGGAAATACAAACAACTTTGAAAAGAACAAAGTTTGAGGACAAACACTAACTTATTTAAAGACTCCTTAGAAATCTACAGTACTGCAGACAGTATACTATTGGTATCAAGGCAGAAAAGTGGATGAAAGAAAATAAACAATCCAGAAAAAGACCCACACTTATATGGACAACTGATTTTTGACAAAGGTACAAAGACAATTCAATGGAGAAAGTATCACCTTTTCAAGAAATTGTGCTGGAACAAGTGCATATCCATATTCACAAATATAAACTGTGATCCATATGTCACGCCATATGCAAAAGTTAACTCAAAATGGATCAAAGATCTTACATAAAACTTAAGGCTATAAATCTTCTACCAAAAAACACAGGAGAAAATCCTTGTGATTTGGGGCTATGTGAAGATTTCATAGATGAGACACCAAAATCAGAATTCATAAGTGAAGAAATCAATAAACTGGATTTCCTCAAAGTTAAAAATTTCAGCTCTTCCAAATACACAGTTCACAAAATGAGAAGACAACCTCTGACTGGGAGAAGATGTTTGAAAATCATACATCTGATAAAGGACTTGTATCTGGAATACGGAAAATTTTACAAAACTCAATATGATGAAAACAAACACTCCAATAAATAAATAGGCAAAATATTTGAATAGATACTCCACTAAAGAAAATATACAAATGTCAAATAAGCACATGAAAAAGTGATTAACATCATTGATCATTAGGGAAAGGTAAACAAAAACTACAATGAGATACTATGACCAAAATTAAAAGGACTGACCATATCAAAGTGTTGGCAAGTTTGTGGAGAATGAAACTCTCATACACTATTGGTGGCAATGAAAAGTGATACAACCACTTGGAAACAGTTCGGCAGTTTCTTAAAATGTTAATCTTACATTTGTCATGTGATCCGGCCATTGTGATCCTAAGTATTTACACTCGAGAAAGAAAGCGTATTTCCATGAAAAGACTTATTCATAAATGCTCATAGCAGCTTTATTTAGAAGAGCCCCAAATTGGAAACAATGCAAATATCCACCAAAGAGTGAATTGATACTACAATTTCTGGTTGTAGCCATATGCCACAATACTAATCAGCAAGCAAAAAGGAATAAACTATTGATATATGTAAAAAAATAATAATAATCGGTAAATCTAAAAATAAACAAGGTTAATGAAAAAAGCCAGATATAGCTCAAAAAAAAAAAAAACCCCCACAAAAAACACCTGTATGATTCCATTTCAATAAGTTTCTTAAACATGAAACCTAATATATAGCGACAGAAATACTGTTTCCAGGGGGCAGGGCAGTGGAAGGGATATGAGTCTGGGTACGGCAGAACTGAAAATGTAACACTCTGGGAAATAATAATAGTGATATTTAGGCCTATCAAGTTATTCTAAGGTACTTGGCTGAGTATCATCTATAGTAGGGTAAACTATAAGGTAACTATTACTTTGAAATACAGAATTCGTGTACCTGACATTTTTAACTAACACTTCATAGAATTCTGGCTTCTACAAATATTTCATTATAGAATGGATAAAAAAGTGGCGACCATTGAAGAATGCATATTACAATCTCAAATTACTAGGAAGACCATCCAACCAGTCACATATTTCAACACCCACCTGACAGATACACGGGAATCTCTGATTGTTATTTAACCAGGTGTTTTCACAATTCTGGTCCCAGCAATCCTGTGGTGAGCATTCTTATGCCCATTTTACAGAGGGGGAAGCTGGGCTCAGAGAGAGTCGTTACCTGCCTCATCCCGTGCCCGCCTTTACAAGGAAAGTAGCACTAGGACACCCTGGAGCAAAACGCCACCCTCACTGGGGCCAGGAGGGTCCCACATCTCTCCCTCACGAGACAGCGGGGCGCTAAGTCACAAAGCAGGAACGAAGCGACTTGGACCTGGTAGTCTCCCTGCACCCTAGTGAGGTTCAGCCCCCGCCGTGGGGCACCCGTCCCCTCAGCTAAGTTCAAACACCTGAAACTAGGACCCTGCTCTTCTCACCAGGCCACGTAGGTTTCTATCAAAAAGCCGTCGTAGTCGCCATTATGTGGTCAGGTTTCTATGGCAACCGCAAAGCGCCGGCTTGTCCTTCACACTGGAAATGAATGCCTCCGCACAGCGCTCTGTCGCCTTGCCTTTCTCGGAAAACAAAACACCTTCATTTTTCAGGCCACCACCTCAAAATACTTACTAAAAAGAGACACTAAACTGGGGGCCAGCCAACTGGTGGAACTCTGCCCAGAGAGGCCAGAAATGTTTTGGTCCTGTATGTCCAGCCACATGGAAGAAAATAACAGGAATGGGGACAGAGGGGTAAAAACTTTGTCAAGGAAACCATTGTATGTTTCAATTGACCAGGTTTCTGCCTACTAAATAACTATTTTATTCTAGGTCTGCTTCCCCAAAATAATTCTGAGATATCTTAATGTCATTTTTTGGTGTTCTTAGATCATTTAGTCACAGAATTATAGACCGTCTGTTTTCTGCCACAGATGACTAACTGCCTACCATGGTGTGAGAATTTTACTTGCCCCCTCAGAGGGCTAGCTCATCTCCAAGAGCCCTTGGATAGCTCCCCTGGGTCTCTGTGTGCTGATGATATTCCCCTAAGGTCACTTTTAAAGCAAACAAAATTCCAGATAACACAGGCTTCTGTCCTCTGTCATACTGGGCAGACTAAGAGACTGTCCACAGTCATGTGACTAAATGATCTAGGAACACCAAAAAATGTCATTTAAGATATCTCAGAGTTATTTCAGAGTGATGGTTATTTTTTTTTTTTTGAGACAGAGTCTCACTCTCTTGCCTAGGCTAGAGTGCCGTGGTGTCAGCCTAGCTCACAGCAACCACAAACTCCTGGGCTCAAGCGATCCTCCTGCCTCAGCCTCCCGGGTAGCTGGGACTACAGGCACATGCCACTGTGCCCGGCTAATTTTTTCTATTTTTAGTTGTTTGGCTAATTTCTATTTATAGTAGAGATGGGGTCTCGCTCATGCTCAGGCTGGTCTCGAACTCCTGAGCTGAAGCAATCCTCCCGCCTCAGCCTCCCAGAATGCTAGGATTACAGGCGTGAGCCACCGCGCCCGGCCAGTGATGGTTGATTTTATATGTCAATTTGACTGGGGCGTGGTGCCCAGCTATCTCATCAAACATTATTCTGGATGTTTCTCTGAAGGTGTTTTTGGATGCAATTAAAATTTGAATCATTAGACATTGCGTAAAGCAGATTGCCATCTATAATGTGACTAGGCCTTATTTAATCAGCTGGAGGTCTGAATGGAAAAAAAGACTGATCTCCCCTGAGGAAAAAGGAATTCTACTGGCAGATGGCCTTTGAATTTAAACTGCAACGTCAGTTCTTCCCTGGTCTCCAGTCTGCAAACACACCTCATAGATTTGGGACTTCCAGCCTCCATGATAGTGCTAGCCAATTCCTGAAATAAACCAATCTTTCCCTCTCCCCTCTCTTTAGATAGATAGATGACACATGGATAGAGAGATAGATAGATGCACACCGTATTAGATGTGTGTCTCTGGATGCAGCATGCAATATTATTGTGTTTATCTGAATTCAATGGATATCTTGTATTTTTATTTGCTAAATCTGGCAACCCTGGGGGAGGAGCCTTTGGATATGTTAATTTTGTGGCAATGACATTTCCAGTGAGGCAAGTCTGGGGAAAATCAGATCAGGTTCACAAAAAGGACAAAAGCTGATAACATCTAGAGTTAATAGAATAAAGGAAGAACAGACTTTCATATACACTGTTGGTGCCAAATGGATATATCCATTTTCTGAGGCACATATTATTATAGATTAATAACTTGAATGGCCTTTGATACAGCAGTCCTATTTCCACCAATAAGGAAGTTTCTGGTGAGGGCTCAAAAAGGGCTTATCAAGGTGACTCCGATGTGCATCCTGGTTAAGGGGCCCTGGCTGAGGGGACAGGTTAAGCTGCCACATAAACTCCCTAACCCAGGCAGGAAAGACAGCTACCATTTATGAAGTAGATTGTTTAGAGGGGTTTAGCTCTGGGTTCTTCACATTAGTTTCTGGATTTAATTTCATGACAATCCCGCTGGTGAGGTATCAAGATCTTCTCTTCATGGATGTATGTGACTACAAAGCACAAACTCCTCACCACAGAGACGGAAGGCAAAGAGGTGGCTCACCACACACGCTATTAGAACCAGGGATAGAACCTGCCAGCCTGGGCATCTTGAGTTGCTAGTGGCAGATCTTTAGCAAATTTATCAGGACACATACTGTTGAGGAGGTTAATCTCTGTTCACCCTGTGTGTACTCTCCCTGCATTTCTTGTAAAGAGTCAGGCTTGGTGCCCCTTCCCCTTGCCCCAGGGGAGGTTTATGGCAAGACTGAAATCAGAAGCTGTTGCAAGTTAGAATTTTTTATGTACTTCAAAAAAAATTCAATTTATGGAAAGGATTTAGTTGCTTAGACATGTCAGGGAAAGGGGGGCCTCTGAGGACACAGAGAGGGGAGAGGAAGGGATATTTCTTCCAGATGTGGATTAAATCGGAGGGCTATGGTTCTTTCCAGGGATAGGGACCTGAGCACTGCTCCAGATCAATGCTTGGGGATTGGGGGAGGGACCCTTGTATGGTCCATCAGGGCTGGGCTTTGAGCTACGAGACAGATTTTCCTGTTTGGGTGACAGGATGGATGGAGCCAGGTCAGGTGTCCTGAAGACACTGAACCAGCTAGGGAAATGGTCAGCTCAGCCCTGAGCAGTGGGAAACACTTGAGTGATGATGACAGGGGCCTCCCCAGGCTGTATCTGGAGGAGAAATTACCACAAGTGGAACTGCTTTGCCAAAGAGCAACAGCATTTAATATTTTTAATAATTACCATCTATTCGAAATTCAAAATGTCTTTACTAATGTACATCCGAATCAACTACAAGGTAAGAGCTCCTGTTTTTCTAAATCTGTACAATAATGAGTTTCCTGATGTTATTATTATTGCTAATGAAATATCCTATTGTTGGAATGTTAGATTACTCTTCATTTTTTCCATTTATTTCCATATAAATGACATATTTCACATGTGCATTATAGATACTTTATCCCTCAGGATACAGGATATGTCTTTGAATAATACTAGAGTTTGACAAGAAAACCTGATCAGTGAGTTTGTACTTATACTGTGTCCAGTTTAAATTGAAATTGTGGAGTCATAAGAACTCCACACACTGCTGGGGGAGGACAAAGTGGCACAGAGTGTTTTTGCAGACGCTGGTCAACATCTATGGGAGTAGCAAGTAAGGCCCTGTCAGCTGCTGCTCTGTCAGATGTCCCCTGCAGAGTCTCGGGCAAGTGTGCAAGCCTGGTCACAGCAGCATGGCTAAATATCGACACAGCCCGAAAGTCGCCGAGTTAGAGAAAACTCAGAAACACTATTTTAAAAGAAAAAAATTCAATACCTGGGATATAAACATATAGTATAAATATAAATATATACATAAATATATAAAATATAAATACATATAAATATATATACGACTATATAGTTATAGTTTAAAATATGCACAGTAATTATGTTTTTTGTTTAAGGATGTATCCCTGAGTAGTAAAATGTGGAGCAAAGCATGAGAATGATAAAACAAATTTTGGATAATAGTTCCCTCTAGGGTAACAGAGAAGTTACCAAGGAGCATCCACTTTGTAATGTTTTACTTTGTAACCTTGGTCATATATATGTTTGCCTATCATGGTATTTACTATACTTTTTAAAATGTTTGAAACCTGACATATTTGACATGAATAAATCTTTAATGGGCTTTATCTATGATTAATAAGTAGCTCATTGTCCATTTAGAAAATGTGGAGAATGCATTCAAATACCAATATGAATATATTCATAACCTTCAACCCCACCAAGCACTAGTAAAGCTGTAATCATGGTGGTATATTCACTCCGAATATCTACACACACACATGCACACACACATTGTGAATGCATCTAATATAGATCTGACTTGACTAGAATATATTAATTTTCTGTATGTGTGTAACCATCAATTTAGTGTCTGGAAGCTATATGCCCTTATCTTCTGCTCAGGGTGTCACAAGGCTGCAATCAAGGTGGTGGTGTGCCCTGGCCTGAGGTCTTGTCTGGAATCTCTGGGGAAAATCCACTTCCAAGATCACTTTTGTTAATGGTAGAAGTAATTTCCTCATGGCTGTTGGACTGTAGTCCCTGTTTCTTTGATGGCTGTCATCTGGGGGTGTTCTCAGCTCCTAGGGGCTAGTCCACATCCCTGCCACATGGCCTCCTTCTTCTTCCAGCAATAGTGTGACGAAGGTTCACTTCCCTGTGCTTTGAATCTGCCTTCCCCTCCTCTGAACGGCCAAAGAAAATTCTCTGTCTTTAAAGGACTTGACTGATTAGGTCAGGCCCACTTAGATAGTCTCCCTTTTGCCAATAACGTAACATAATCATGGAAGTAATATCTCAGCATATTTGCTGGTTCCACCCATGCTAGAAGATGAAGGGATTACATGAGAGTGAGGGTCATTGGAAGTCGTCTTAGAATTCTACCTGCTACATAAAGACGCACACCAAAAAAAAAAAAAAATCCTGTAAACTTTAACAGTGATATCTAGGTTTACACTGCATTTTCTGAGATAAAGCTCAGGCCACTGTAATAGGGCATCATAATGCTAGGATGAGGCCAGCACAGGGGAAGTGACTCACCCAAGGTTCTGTAGTCAGAGATATATCCGGCCTCATGACTCCAGTCTTCTGTCGAGCATCCATGTCATCTTGCCCTGTGGTGTCCCTTCCACCTTGGGATCAATGGAAAACTGCTCCTCCAGTGTCAAACTAGATGGTAAACTAAAGGGACAGGGAGGCGATGAAGTCATAGGAAATGGTGTGGTGATTGTCTTCCTTTTCCCTTCTCTCACCTATAACTCATCCCATAACTCAGAACTGGCCCAAATCTCATAGGGTATGGGGATATATTTCAGGTCTTGCTGCTATCTTTTCACATGCTATCTATGCAGTAACGCTGTTTGGTTTAGTCAATGCCATCTCCTCTCTGGGTGGGAGGAGGCAGGTGGGCCAGGATTGATACATGTTGAAGTCCTACTATATCCCATAGGAGCTTGACCGGTTTTTACCTCTCAGGACAGCACTCTGAAGAAGGTATCATGAGTCCCATTTCACAGATGACCAAGATCCAGCTCACAGAGGCTAAGACCGTCTCCAGATAAGTGGCAGGATTGGAATATGATTCCATCTCTTGCCCTCCTCACAATATAACCAGCAGCTTCCCATTTGGAAGATAATGGTTTTACACTTTCCCAGCATTGTGCCTATGGGGACTCACTCAGCAACCCCTCACGCTGAGGGAGATGATGGTGAAGATGAAATCCTGTCCTTTGGGCCATAAGGCCTAGCTGGGGGGAGGGGGGAGGGGGTCGCATGGATTAACAGGTCTCTGAGGTTAACTGTGGGGAGAAATAATGGAACATGACCTCACGTGGAACAAGAGGGAAGAGGGCAATGATTTCCTTCCTTTTCTCCCAACTCCCCCAGGGGAGAGGAGGAGTCTTTTTCCCCTTCCCTATCCCTTTGCCTCTGCCCTTTGTGACTATGGGAGATGTAAACAGAAGGAAGGTGTCAGGGTTCCCTGAGAGGGGACAGAAAGTTCGGAGGTGCCCAACGACAAGAATGGTGGGTCAGGAAGCACAGGCACTGAAGCTCGTGCTCTGGTGCTGGCTCATCCACCGAGCGCTCCATCGCCACCTGCTTCTGTGTGCCTTGCCATCGCTACCACACAGCAAGGAGCCCACACATGACAGAAATATCTATTTTCCAAGTGAGGCTGACACGGTGAAGCGGCTTACCTGTGAGATGAGAGTGTCCCAAAGTTACTGGTTTGGGTTTAGCACCAGGACGCAGGGACACCTCCTGTCTGTTGCTCCAGTGTCCAGTCGGGCTGACACAGTATGAGGCTTTCATCTCACTCCTCAGGAACGCGAAGGAACCATGCTTCTCTGACGTAAAACAGGGGGCTGGCAGTGGGGAGGATAAGAGGACAGGAAAACCCAGGAAACAGAAAGAAATGGCATGAGTGGTGACTTCATTCCCTTATCCCAAACTCCATTCATGGGGTCCATGACTTGGTTGACTAGAAATGGTGGAATCTTCTTCTTCCCTCCCTTCAGCCCCATCAGGGCACTCATTCTACCATG
The DNA here is from genome assembly GCA_004363605.1 of Indri indri. NCBI lineage: Eukaryota > Metazoa > Chordata > Mammalia > Primates > Indriidae > Indri > Indri indri. The sequence continues at coordinate 13,217 of RJWJ010007833.1, read as the reverse complement.
TAGAAATGGCACTGACTAATGGGTAAATCAGAAACGTGCGAGTGTTTTCCTTCTCTCCACATGCTCTCCAGGAGAATGGAAAATAGTTACTGCACGCTGGAGAAACTTGACAGGCACCACCCTAACCAAGTGAGGAAGTTTAACATCATCAGTGACATCATGTAGGCATCCTGTCCCCCAGATATGATATGACAAGAAGGGCACTTCAACTTAAGTGTATTCTTTCTCAAAATACATAATCCTGGTCTAATCACAACAAAAACAACTGGCTAAGCCTTTACTCCTCATGGAGTATTCCTCATGGCTGTCAGGGTCATGAAAGTTGTCTGGCAGTTCCTCAAACGGATAAACAAAAAGCTACCAGCAATTCCACTCCTAGGTAGGTACCCAAGAGGAACAAAAACCTATGTTTACATAAAAACTTGTACATGAATGTGTGGAGCATCATTGTTCATAATAGCCAAAACTTGGAAACAGCCTAAATGACCATGAACAGAAGAATGGATAAATGAAATGTAGTATATCATACAAGATTTTTTAGCCATTAGAAAAAATGAAATTCTGACACATGCTGCAACATGTATGAACCTTGGATATATTATATCAGGTAAAGGAAGCCAAGTGATAAAGACCAGATATCATATGACTGCATTTATATGAAGTGTCAAAATATATCAATGCACAGACACAGAAAACATATCTGTGATTGCCTAGGGTTAGGGATGGGTGCAGGGATTAACTGTATTCAGGCATGACAGGACTTTCAGGAGTAATGGAAATGTCAAAAGCTAGATTATGGTGATGGCTGCACAACTTTACACATTTACTAAAATTCATCAAATTTTACCCTTAAAATGGGTGAATTTCATTGTCTGTAAATTATATTGCAAGAAAGATGTTTAAAAATATGATATTGATCTGGTCTTCTGTCGTACCGCAGTAACAAACAAACTTTTTTATACAAAGGTCTTGATGTGCATGTTTTCCATACCCATGAATGTATATAAAACTATGGCTGTATCTCAGGCCTGCTGTCTCTGTCCTGTGTAACTCCAAAGAATGATCATTCTCCCTTCTCCCTCCATCTCATGCTTCCTCAGGTTGTGCTTGTGTGCAAAATTCAATGACATCTGAATTTTGCACTTCCGCATCTTCCAATTATGGCAATGGCTTAAGAGTGGGTCCATGATGGAGTTGAAGGCCTGCCCTCTGTGACAGGATGTTAGCATTATTACATTCTTCATTCCTCTGTGGCCTTCCTCATATACCTCCACTTGGGGAGTCTAAATGGCACTAACTCTATGAGTGCCACTATGTAATCTTTTTCAAACGGCTACACAAGATTTGCAATAAAAATTTTCCTGTAGAAACTCCTTTTCAGGTCACAGTGAAGGATGTTGATACAGATCTGGTTATGAGGACTGCCATCCTGATAATTCCCTCCGTTTACTTCTGGGCCTGAATTTAGGAAGAGAGACCAAACGGTATGCAAGGCCATGAAGAGGCAGAAGGAAGCAGAAGGAAATGTGGCTGTCAACATACACACACACACACACACACACACACACACACACTGAGACACCAACCATGTTGTGTTTTCACAATACTAGAATTCTCTCAAGACAGTTGCTGGGCTCAGGAAGGACATATTCAGGTCACCAGTGCAAATAGCCACAGGAACTGTGCCCTAAACTGTGCCCATTAGCAGTGCACAAACTCTGAAAAGAAGCTGTTCACGCAGTATAGATAATAGGGAATATCAGAGCACTCTGAATAACGTGGGGCTATGAAACTGATTGTCTCATATTCAAAGGATGGAATTCTAGGAGGAAGCAAAAACTAGTTATAGGGAAAACAGTGATGAGAGATGATTTCTTGCCTACCAGATTAATGATTCACGTTGTTTCTAATGTGTGGAAAAACAGGCACTTTCATCCTGTGGTGTTAGGAATGTAAATTAGAAATAGCATTTTGAGTTTATTGTTAATATAAAATTTTTTAGTTCAAAGGGTATGGAAATGACACTTTCAGGAAAAGCTTACAAAGATATTTTAATACACATGAGCACGGTGTTAAGTATGCTATTGTCTGTAATAGAGAAATGGTAAGGGAACTATATTTTCATCACTAGGATACTAGTGAAATACATTTGGGCAGTCACATGATGAAATACCCAGTTAATAAAAAAAAGAAAAACCCACACATACACACACAAACTGAAATTTTGTTGTTAAGCATTTTAAAATGGTATCATCGACATGTATTTCAACGGAAATATGGTCACAATAAGGGCAATGTCGGGTTACAAAGATCATAAAAGGTCTGGATCCATTTCTGCTTACCGAGATCTCCAGCTATTGATCCATACGACTCAAAGCATTAGAAAAATTACCTATTTATTCCTCTCACATATGGCTTTCTCTTCCGCATAGTAACAGGCTGCACTTTCTCTCTGGAGCCCATCAGTATCCCTACACAATGAGAATGCCGCTTTTCCACCCAGATTTCCAGAAAGATCCACAGTTTGCTTGAGTCCCTGCCCACCCCCGCGCTCCCCGCCCCCGACCAGCCCCCTTCCAGCTCAGCGATGTTCACGCTGCAGTTCAGGCTTTGGTCACTAGGTGGCACCACTGTACTGCCATTATCAAACTTCTCTGCAAAGACGTGTCTGTAAGGACCAAAAAAATATACCTCGCTTAACACCCAGCTTATGAATCTACGTACAGAATGATTCTAATTCTGTAAGAATAAAACTTATAGATGCAAAATAAGACTGTAAAATCCTCTACTCTGGGGCATCCACAAGATGAAACCACGGGGTAGCTTTGGCACGCACTGGCAGTCCTTGGCGGGTGGAATTTTTCACCTGCAGACAGCAATCCCCCTGCATCCATCATTTTTCTGGGTTGTAAAAGAAGCACATTTTAAGGGATTCTCTAAAGCTGAGATTGGGAGTCCAGGCCCAGTCTGAACTGAAGATAAGGCTGCAACCATGACATTTGAGGTGGTGGAGTTAGAGGACCTAGAAACACACACAGTCAATTCATTCTTAAAAATCTACTTTGTTTCCCCAAGAAATTGTACACAATGAATGCTTTTATAAATTAATTAATTCATATGCCAATTACTGTTGTCAATCTTTTCACAAGCATTTTCTTTACCAAATTTTTATCAATACGCTTTTTCCTGAAACAAACTTTCCAACAATATACAAAAGTATATTCATAAATTTGAATTAACTTGTATGTCTCACTGACCCACCTCCCATCTCCTGACCCTAAGGGGTCTGTGGTACATAGAATGGTGCATACTCTCCAGTTGTGTCCCTGTAGGTGAGGTGCGCACCAGCGTGTTCACCTACACATGCACATACTCTGTTCCAAAGGAGGAATCACAGTATTCATCTTCTTTTACAATTTGTCTTTCCCTCCTAATATTATTGTTAGGATTTATATTTGCATCTTATTGGTTCTTGTAGTTTTTCCATATTTAACATGTTTATTGTTCATGTATATATTTGTGTGAATTCTCTGTGGAAATTAGTCGCCAATCTTGTCACTGAGCGTGCTTCACAAATTATGGATATTAACCCTATATCTAAGGTGTAGTATACAAAGGTTTGCTCCCTTGTTTTAATACAATTCTTACTGGGGTATTTCTGTCCATTCAAAGATTGATTTAAATTTCAATAATGCAAGTTAAAAACTATACAGGTCATAATTTAAAAAATAAAAAAAATGTTGAATAACAGTATGGAGAGCATGTACAGTTAACCTCCAGGGAGATGAGAGCATTCAGAGCCCTGGAGGCATCAAGTAAAAATGGAAAAGTTTTAGAGTACTCCAGAGTTAGCTGCTGATCAGAACACAACCAAGTTGTCTCCCCGATTTACATAAACTCCCCTAAAACCATTACCCTGGTCTGAATAATTGCCTTAATAAATGGATAACTTAGGCCGGGGGCGGTGGCTCACGCCTGTAATCCTAGCACTCTGGGAGGCTGAGGCGGGAGGATCACTCAAGGTCAGGAGTTCACAACCAGCCTGAGCAAGAGCGAGACCCCGTCTCTACTAAAAAATAGAAAGAAATGATCTGGACAACTAAAAAAATATATATAGAAAAAATTAGCCGGGTATGGTGGCACATGCCTGTAGTCCCAGCTACTCGGGAGGCTGAGGCAGGAGGATTGCTTGAGCCCAGGAGTTTGAGGTTGCTGTGAGCTAGGCTGACGCCACGGCACTCACTCTAGCCTGGGCAACAAAGCGAGACTCTGTCTCAAAATAAATAAATAAATAAATAAATAAATAAATAAATAAATAAATAAATAAATAAATAAGTAGGTAACTTGAATAGCTGTTAGGACTAAAGGAAATGAAATGTAAAGTACATTGGCTTACAGTAGTTCAGTACATGTTACTTCCCTTCCCTCCAGCTCACCTGTCCCAAGGACAAAACCTGAGTGTCTACCTGAGCCCAGTCACCACTTTAGGGAACAGCCAACTCCTGTGACCCTAAACCCAGGTCTCTTGGCACAAAGGAAGGGATTTCATCTCCTTTGTCATCTTCATCACCCACAGGGGTTGTTTAGTGAGGCCCCATGGGGCCACAATAGCAGGGGAGCGTGATCTGACCATTCCTCAAGCCCTGGAAGCCCGTCTTCTGAAAGGGAGGCTGCTCAGGGTCCCCTAGGGAGGGCGAGGGCTGGAACCTCATTCCAATCCTGCCACTTATCTGGGGAGGTGACTTAGGGTCTGTGAGCCTGAGCTTGGTCATCTGTGAAATGGGACTGACCACACCAACCTTACAGAGCTGTCCCAAGGGGTAAATGAGAAAACCTGGCCAGAGTTTATGGCATGGAGTGGGACTTCGATGGCCCTTGAAATGTTGGGAAACAGCAGTAGGGGCTGGCTGAGCAAGGATAAGGCAGGCATCGTGAAAAATCATTTCTCACTGCTTCTCCTAATGAGAACACGAACACCTAGACACAATTTAACTTTCATTTAACTTGAGCAACTTTCAAGGAATTGAAGATTTTCAAAACTCTGTCCTTTGACCCCTCTTTACCCATTTAGTCACAAGGTCAAGATCTCTTTCTCTTCCGCTGTCTCTTCTTCTCTCTCTCTCTTCCCTCCCTCCCCACACAAAAGTACCTGCCAAATTTTCTGCATTCCCTGTCAACATTCTTCACTTCCCACTGACTCCTTATCCCACTGCACTATGGCTTCTGTCACCAGGATTGCAATGAATGTGCTCTCACCAAGGTCACAATTCACCTTTTTGTTAATATGTCCTTTCTTCTTTCCATCATATAACCCAGCAACTATAGATAAAACATGAAACAAAATAATACCGTATTTCATGTAAGGATATATACATATGTAAAAAAAATTGTAATGAAATGTATTAAGAATGAAAAATCCAAATTTTTATTTTTGATTACCCCTGGGTAAGAAGGCGGCTAAAGCAATCAGAAAAGACTTTGAGTGGTTTCAACTACATATGTAATGTTTTATTTCTTAATATGAGTATATAGAAGCATTTGAGACTATTTTTATGAGTTTTTTTGTCTGAAATATTTCTTAAAAAGCAATGTTTGCATGAGTTTTAATTCTGATTTTGAAAATGATTCATATCAATTTAGAAATTGTGGAAAATACAGTTAATTCCAGAGATGAAAATATATTATAATTAATAATCAATCCTAACATTCTTCAACATAAAAAATATATCATATTTGTGAATTGTACCCATTATGTTTTCTATACATGGATACATAATGTGTATTCATTGCATGTGGGTCTCACATATGTAGATAATCGACATGGCCAGAGATCCTGAAACCAATTATGAAATGATTTCAAATTTATAATGACTTCTATCTGACTCCCAAGTCCCCATCACTAACCATTTGGATACTATCCTTTTCTGTGTAAGGGCTGAGGCCAGCACAGGGAAAGTGACTCCCCATGGTCCTGTACACAAGGATGGATCTGGTATTGAAACCCAGATCTCCTAATTTAAGTTTGGTGTACAGCAGACCCATCTTCATGCTCTGTCATTCTGAAATATCTCCCTTATGGGGTTCAAAGGAAGATTGCCATTCCAGTGTCAAAAAGGAAGGTTAACCAACCCCTCCCCATCCCTTCTGCCCACTACCCTTCCCAGACTCTAATACTCACAATTATGCTCTCTATTTCCATGAGCTCAATCTTTTTTTTTTATTTTTTAGAGGTTTGTTAACAGATACAAAATTATAGCTAAATAGGAGAAATGAGTTCTTGTGATCTGCAGCACTATAGAGTGAATATTGTTAACTATGATTTATTGTATATCCTCAAAAAGCTATAAGAGAGGATTTTGAATGTTTGCAACACAAAGAAATGATAAATATTTGAAGTGATGGCTATGCTAATTACACTGATTTAATCATACACATTGTCTACATGTATGGAAATATCACTTTGTATCCCATAAATAAGTACAAGCATTACATGTCAACTAAAAATAAAAGGGAAAAACGGAAGCTAAAAAGGAAGAGAAGGAAACATCAAATAAAAAGTAACGAGGCAATGATTTTCTTTCTCACATCCACCATCCTCAGTATCTCATCCTGCGAAGAAATGGCACCAAAGCTTATACATCATATAAATATGTATATATTTATTTTTCTGATGGTTCAAATCCAATTGATCTCTGTGAGATATTCATGTTTAAGTCATCTCTTGTAGGACAGAGAACACAGGGGAGATCATACATATACTTGTTGAAGCATTATGTATCAGATGTTTTCTATAGGTTTGCTCATTTCTACTCATAATGGCTCTGTGACATAAATGCCATTATGCCTATTTTATAGATGAATATCAGGTTCACTAAGGGTAACTATTACAGGGATACACACACACACACACACACACACACTCATATATCAGAAAACATATTCATGTACATATATTCTTTCCCAAAATTATCATGTCATACATTTTTTTAGCAACTTGCCTTTTTCTCTAAGCATGATAGTCCAGGATATTAATGTGCATTCTTTAGTTATTATAATTTGGCATATTTTTGAAAGTTTAATTAGTAGATATATTGCTTTTTATGTGTTCATATCATTTGATGATTTCTCTATTCCTTAGTAAGATTTAATTCCAAATCAAAGATATTAAGTATTGACTATTCTAAATACTACATAAAAAGAGAGAGCAAATAAAACATATGACCTAGTCATAATCACCATATTTCAAGTAGTCGACAGCTACAGGGAGCTAGTGGCTACTGTGTAGGACAATGTAGACACAGAATATTTTCATCTCTGCAGAAATGTATATTGGACAGTGATGGCGTAGAATATGCCACCTTTTACCTATGAAAGGGGGAGAAAAGTAATACACATGTTGTATTTGTTTATATTTTTAAAAATTGGAAGGTTAAAACAAAAAAAAATGATAAAGATGATTTCCTGTAATGGGACTGAGGAGCAGCACAGGATGGAAGCTGACGATGTACATTCTCTTAAAATATAATACATGTTTACTGGCTCCAAGCACTGGAAAAGACAAGGAACAATGACCAAGCAAATAGTAATGGGCAACTCTAGTACCCAGATTGAGTCTTCTAAGACATTTCCCACTAAAAAGAACTAAGCTCCCTTGGAAAAATGTCTGATTCCAGGTCTGGGATAGGGATTGTACCAAGGAATCTGGACTAAACTATCATAACAGAAGGCATGTCAAAAAGAAGCCAAGCTGAAGGGACTTCCACTTCACAAAGATAGAAAAATCTGAATGTCAATAAAACAACTGCAATACATTAAAATGTATCAAATACAGAAACATCTGGAGCTCATGAAGACATTCTAAAAGAAAAATAAAACAAAACAATACAAAATCAACTAATTGCTCACCTTTGAAGAAACCTAGGGAAACAGCCCATTATTTTGAAAAGTGGAGATATTATGAAAGAATTATGCATTTATCTTACCTTCCTATGTATACTATATTAACCTATAATTGATGAGGGTAAGTTTCTTTCATAGAAGAATTCAAGCTAATAAATGCCCCACAAAATTTATAGCATTAGAACATCATCTTGTTACAAAATTTAATGAAATGCAGATCTATACAATAATTGGTGCAATAGAGGCTGCAAAAAACTTGAGGTGTGAGGCAGACAGGACATTTTATAATGGATCAATCTGACAACTTTTGAACCTAGTGATCAATCTTAATGTCATAAGAGGTGAGACAACTAGACACAATTAGCCTCTTGGTATAATACTACAGGAATAAACAGCACCACATATTCAGTACTTTTGCCCAAAAACCTGAATTGGATCAAGACTCTAAATCTAATATGAATTTAAGGAAAACAAAGTAGCTAGTGGAACATATTAAACACCATAATAAGGATACAAGTCAGCAAGATCCACAATGCAAATTCCACTGGACAAAATATTCAGATTCTTAAGCAAATACATAGGAAGGAGTGGTGGTTAATTTTATGTATCGGCTTGACTGGGCAACAGGGTGCCCAGGCATTTGGTCAAACACTTATTCTGGGTGTGTCTATGAGAGTGTTTCTGGATGAAATTACCATTTAAATGGGTAGACTGTGTAAAGCAGGTTGTCTTCCCTAATGTGCACGGGCCTCATCTAATCAATTGAAGATATGAATAGAACAAAAAGGCTGAATAGGAGGAATTTCTCTGTGATTGTATGAGCTGGGACATTGGTCTTTTCTTGCCTTCAGACATGAATTCAAATCGCCTTTTCTTGAGTTTCCAGCCAGCAGGATTTTGGCCTGAAACTTACATCATCAGTTCTCTTGGTTCTCAGGACTTCAGTATTGGATTGGAACTATACCATGGACTCTCTTGGAAATCAAGTTTGCCTACTGCAGATCTTGAGAAATCTCAGCCTTCATAATCACATGAGCCAATTACTTATAATAAATCTCCATTGTTACAATGGTTCAACTTGAAATTTCTCAACTTTATGATGATGTAAAAGTGAAATACATTTAGCAGAAACTATACTTTGAGTATCCATACAATCATTCTGGTTTTCACTTTCAATATTGTGTTCAATGAATTACATGAGATAGTCAACACTTTGTTATAAAATAGACTTTGATTAGATGATTTTGCCTGACTGTAGGCTTATGTAGGGATTCTGAGCATGTTTAAGGTAGGCTAAGCTAAGCTATGATACTCAGTAGTTTAGGTGTATTAAATGCATTTTTGACTTACAACATTTATAATGCAGGATGGGTTTATCAGGATGTAACCTCATTGTAAGTTGTCGACCATCTGCATGCATATATATGTACACACACACTCCCACACACATATATACACACACATACATATAGGCATACTTTGTTTTATTGCATTTCACAGATAAGAATTTTTTTTTTTTTTTTTTTTTTACAAATTGAAGGTTTGTGGCAATCCTGCATGAAGCAAGTCTATCGGCACCATTTTTCCAAAAGCATGTGCTCACTTCATGTCTCTGTGTCACATCTTGTTAATTCTCACACTTCAAACTTTTTCTTTATTTTTGTATCTGTTATGGTGATCTGTGATCAATGACTTTTGATGTTACTGTTGTGATTGTTTTGGGATGCCATGAATCATGCCCACATAAGATGGCAAACTTAATTGATAAATGTGTGTGTTCTGACTGCTACAGCAACTGGCCATTCCTCCATTTCTTTCCCTCTCCTCAGCCCTCCCTATTCCCTGAGACATGACAATATTGAAATTAGGCCAATTATAACCTTACTATGGTCTCTAAATGTTCAAGTGAAAGAAAGAGTCATATGTCCCTCACTTCAAATCAAAAGCCAGAAATGATGAAGCTTAGTGAGGAAGGCATGTCGAAAGCCAAGATAGGCTGAAAGGCCTCTTTCCTCAAACAGTTAGCCAAGTTGTGAATGCAAAGGAAAAATTCTTAGAGGATATTAAAAGTGCTACTCCAGTGAACACACAAATGATAAGAAGGAAAAGCAGCCTTATTGATGATATGGGGAAAGTTTTAGTGGTCTGGATAGAAGGTCAAACAAGCCACATTTCTTTAAATGAAAGCCTACTCCAGAGCAAGGCCCTAACATTTTTTTTTATTTCAGCATATTATGGGGGTACAAATGTTTAGGTTATGTATATTGCCCTTGTCCTCCCCTCCCCCTGAGTCGGGCAGATGGGAGGGTGGAGGAGGGGACGGGTATATACACAAGTAATGAGTGCGATGCACACCATCCTGGGGATGGACACCCTTGAAGCTCTGACTCGGTGGGGGAAGTGGGGGGCAAGGGCACCATATGTAACCTAAATATCTGGACCCCCATAATATGCTGAAATAACAAAAAAAAGAGAAAGGAGCCATCTCTATAACATAAAAGGGCAAGGTGAAGCATCAAGTGCTGATGTAGAAGCTGCAGCAAGGTATCCAGAAGATATAGCTAAGATCATTGACGAAATTGGCTACAATAAACAACATATTTTCTATGTAGATGAAACAGCCTTATATTGGAATAAGATGCTGTCTAGGACTTTCATAGCTAATGAGAAGTCAATGCCTGGCTTCAAAGGACAGGCTAAGTCTCTTGTTAGGGAATAATGCAGCTGGTGACTTTAAGTTGAAGGCTGTGCTCATTTACCATTCTTTCAAATGTGTGTTTTCTGATCTGTGAGTATGCATAATGACACATACCTCTTAGGATTGCTCGCAAATATCAAATGAGATACTAAAACAGCAGTGTCTGGCACACTATAAATGTTCAATATGTTATGCATTTTTAATTAAAATCCAACTTTTTATTATCCTCAAAAAAATGAAAATCTTAAGGCCCTTAAGAATTATGCTAAACTACTCTGCCTGTACTCTATAAATGGAACAACATGTGCTGGATAACAGCACATCTGTTTATAGCACGGTTTACTGAGTATTTTAAGCCCATTATTAAGACCTACTGCTCAGGAAAAAAAGATTCCTTTCAAAATATTACTACTCATTGACAATGCACCTAGTCACCCAAGAGCTCTGATGGAGACGTACAAGGAGATTATTGTTGTTTTCATTTTTGCTAACACAACATCCATTCTGTAGTCCATAGATGAAGGTGTAATTTCAAATTTCAAGTCCTGTTATTTAAAAAATACATTTTATAAGGCTATAGCTACCATAGACAGTGATTACTCTCATGGATCTGGGCAAATAAACTGAAAATCTTCTGGAAAGGATTCACCATTCTAGATGCCATTAAGACATTCATGATTCATGGGAGGAGGTCAAAATATCAACATTAATGAAAGTTTGGAAAAAGCTGTTTCCAACCCTCATGGATGACTATGAGGGGCTCAAGATTTCAATGCAGGAAGTAACTGTAGATGTGGTGGAAATAGCAAGAGAACTAGAATTAGTAGTGGAGCCTGAAGATGTGACTGAGTTGCTGCAATCTTATGACATTATAAAACTTGAACAGATAAGGAGTTGCTTCTTACAGATGGCCAAAGAAAGTGTTTTCTTGCAATGGAATCTAATCCTCATGAAGATGTTGTGAACACTGTTGAAATGACAAAAAGGAGTTTAGAATATTATATACACTTAGTTGATAAAGCAGCAGTAGGGTTTGAGACGATTGACTCCAATTTTGAAAGAAGTTCTACTGTGGGTAAAACACTATCAAAGAGTATCATGTGCTACAGAGAAATTTTTCATGTAAGAGTCAGTTGATGGGACAGACTTCATTGTTGTTTTATTTTAAGAAATTGCTATCAGGTTGGTGCAAAAGTAATTGCGGTTTTAGCATTGTTTAAATTTGCTGTTTGATATTGGAATCCATTCTTAAGCAAATGTGGTTATGTTATATATCATTTTAATGTGCTTTTCTTGTTTTACGTTTTTTTGCTAATGACTTGTTACTTGCTGTTTCTTTTATATTTATTTTAGACTATGGAAATGATGTTAGACAAAAAGCAAATCCAAGCAATTTTCTTATTTTAGTTCAAAATGGGTCCTAAAGCAGCAGAGACAACTTGCAACATCAACAACACATTTGGCCCAGGAACTGCTAATGAATGTACAGTTCATGAAGTTTTTCAAAGGAGATGAGAGCCTTGAAGATGAGGAGTGCAGTGGCTGGCCATCAGAGGTTGACAACGACCAATTGAGAGCAATCACTGAAGCTGATCCTCTAACAAGTACATGAGAAGTTGCCAAAGAACTCAAGGTCGACCATTCTATGGTCATTCGGCATTTGAAGCAAATTGGAAAAGTGAAAAAGCTCGATAAGTGGATGCCTCATGAGCTGACCGAAAATCAAAAAAATTGTTGTTTTGAAGTGTCATTTTCTCTTATTGTACGCAACGACAATGAACCATTTCTTGATTGGATGATGTGCGATGAAAAGTGGATTTTATAAGACAACCGGCGATGACCAACTCAGTTGTTGGACCGAGAAGAAACTCCAAAGCACTTCCCAAAGCCAAATTTGCACCAAAAAAAGGTCATGGGCACTGTTTGGTGGTCTGCTGCTGGTCTGATCCACTACAGCTTTCTGAATCCTGGCAAAACCATTACATCTGAGAAGTATACTCAGCAAATGGATGAGATGCACCGAAAACTGCAATGTCTGCAGCCAGCATTGGTCAACAGAAAGGGCCCAATTCTTCTACATGACAATGCCCGAATGCATGTCGCACAACCAATGCTCCAAATTTGAACGAATTGGGCTACGAAGTTTTGCCTCTTCCACCATATTCACCTGACCTCTCACCAACTGACTACCACTTCTTCAAGCATCTTGACAACTTTTTGCAGGGAAAACGCTTCCACAACCAGCAGGATGCAGAAAATGCTTTCCAAGAGTTTGTGGAATCCTGAAGCACGGATTTTTATGCTACAGGAATAAACAAACTTATTTCTCATTGGCAAAAATGTGTTGACTGTAATGGTTCCTATTTTGATTAATAAAGATGTGTTTGAGCCTAGTTAGAATGATTTAAAATTCACAGTCTGCTTTTTGATAGGATTGTTTGATTTTTTCTTGCTAATTTTCCTGAGTTCTAAGTAGATTCTAGTTATCAGCCCTTTATCGGATTTGTAGCATGCAAAAATTTTCTCCCATTCTGTAGGTTGTCTGTTTGCTCTTGTGACAATTTCCTTGGCTGTGCAGAAGCTTTTTAATTTGATCAGGTCCCATTTATTTATTTTGGTT
>RJWJ010007832.1:5817-55933 GCA_004363605.1 Indri indri | reverse complement strand
AGCTGTCTTCAATCTCTGAGATTCTTTCTTCTGTTTGGTCTACCCTGTTCTTGAGGCTTTCCACAGTGTTTTGAAGTTCCCTGAATAAGCCCTTTATTTCCAGGAGTTCGGTTTGATTTTTCTTTAATATTTCAATTTCTTTAGTGAATTTTTCTTCCAAGTCCTGGATTTTTTTTGTGGTTTCCCTGTGATGGTTATCAATTTTTCCTTGCATATCATTGAGCTTACTTACAATCCATGTTTAGAATTCTTCTTGCGTCATTTTAGTATTCTGGACCTGGTTAATGTTCATTGCTAGAGAGCTGGTGTTCCTCTTTGGGGGTGTGCTTTCCATTTGATTTTTCATGCTTCCAGAAATCTTTCGCTGGGTCCTTCCCATCTGGGTCCGCTGTTACTTTTGTTTTGTTCTGCCACTAGAGGGAGCCGCTAGTTTGTTGTCCAGGGTTCTCTTGATGGGAGGGGTTACTTTGGGAGCTTGTTTTGGTCCCTTGCTGGGGTTTTTATTCCCTAGTCGTGGGTTTCTCTGTTGGTAGCTGACCAGAGGCGGAAATGCAATCCTACCAGATGACCTGAACTGGTCTGGCAAGGAAAGTCACTGGGCTGTCAGCTATTGGTCAGTGCCAAGGCCCCAGGAACTGGCACTTGTCGCAGACGGGGAGAGGGGTTTTATGTCTCGCTGCTGCAAGCTCACAGGCCGTGCGAAAGACGCTGGCCAGGGGGAGGGGCTGGCTCACCCGTCTGCCCAACACCCCAATGCCTTCAGCTTCCACAGGCGTCTTCCCCTCTCAGCTGGGGAGGCACTCAGAATTCACCACTCAGTTAATTGGGCCTGGCTGATTAACTTTAAGTCCTGGAAGGGCCGAGCTGGTTGCGAGGGCTCCCAGGCTGGGGGAAAGAAGCCGATCCGCACCATACTGCGACCTGCTGTGGGCCCTGAGCTGGCGTTGGCCCGCCCTCAGGGCGCTGGCTCCAGAGGGAGTCGCTCAGGGGCTGGGAGGTACCCGATCAGGGAGTCAGTTGGGTCACCAGGGTGTCCCGCCGTCTCCTTTATGTCTCCCTCCCCTAATCTCACGCCAGACCAACAATAGCTCTCGCTTCTACTGGCCCACCCTGAGCAGTCCCAATCGCCAGCGGCAGTTTCCAGGTTAGAGTCCTCTACTCAGTAATCACCTCCCGGTTCAGGACCCACGGGGTGCCAGAGACCAGCTTCCTGACTCCTAACTGCCTCCGGCGGTAGCCCGGACCGGCTCCTCCCCTGGCGGGTGCAGTCCTGACGGAGCTCCGGGAAGTTCAAGTTGCTTCCAGCTCGTGTCCCCTCACCGCTGGGCCCCATGTTTCCTGACACAATTCTACATCCACTTCACACAAGCCCCTGCCTCTCGGTGGGCTTGTAAGTCTGTGGGGAAGCTAGACTGTCTCGTGAGTGACTTGTCCCGGTGCACTTACTGACCCGGCTGGCGCCGCCGTCTCACGCTCTACTCTCTATTGTCTGTCCGCGCTTTCCAGGTTTTGCATTCCAATCTCCTGTTCGCCTTATTCTTTTTCCAGATTTGTGTGTCCCCCGCTGAATCTCCACCGATTCACCTCGCTGTTTTTGTAGGAGAGAGATCCGGTCGTGTGTAGCAGACCGAGATCTACATCTCTTTCTCTGGAGGCAGGGAACCAGGAGGCTACCTTAACTCCGCCATTTTTCTCCCCTCCTACCATTTTCTTTTACTTCCCTCTTCTCCCGTAATGAACAATCCGTACTGTAAACACGTTTTGTGTATTATTAGTTATCATTTCTTCATGTGATTTTGTTTTCCTGCTCTTCACTGGAAAGCTTGGGGTGGTAGATGGGAGGCTTAAATATTTACACTTCTCTTAAAATAGGACTCAGGACACCAAGTCCACCAATTCAATCTCTCAAGTCAAAAATTCCTTTAATTTTATTTCACTATTATCTTCAATTATTCTTTTTGTAGATTTCATGATTTTCTTCAGGGAAAAACCAAAGAAATCTACCTTGCTAGATTTTGAAGAACTACCCATGTAGAAAGTGCGGAGGAAGCCTACGGATGGGCACATTTCTGTGCTGAAAACACCCAGGCCGTTGTAACTACGTGACCATATAATTTATGAACCAAACCAGGACATGTTATAAGCAACAGGGATGTTGTTAATATTATACTTCTTAGTATAATCTTAGTTAGGCATAAATCAGAACTATTCCATGAAAGGTGGGACATCCAGTCATGATATTAACAGTTGTAATTCATTTGAGGAAAGTCAAGAGATTTGTAGGGCTTGTAGGACTTGCAGCTTTCAAGGGCCCTCTGTATGTGGGCCCACCCTGACTGTGCTGCAGTTTGCTGGTGTGGGCTGGGGTCTGCCCAGCCTCCCTCCAAGGGGCCAGCTCTGGGCCGGGATGAAGTATGAGGGGCCTGAGCTGCCTTTGGGGGAGGAGGCTCCTCAGCAGATTACACACATGCGGGTTTGTCCCCCTCAAGCCACCCTCACCGCCAGCCAGATCATCTCTGAACTCTTTTTCTCATCTCCTCCTCCTGGCCAAACACTGCTGGATGAAAGGGACAGAGGGCAGGAGCCCAGAGCCTGCACACCCTTGTTATGCTGGCGTTCAAATATTCAGCCCGTGCACTGGCCAGGTCTCATGGGCTGCTAAAATAGTGTCAGTAATTTGCTGCCTCCCTGGCCCCAAGTGTCTCCCTGCAACCCAACTACCTCACCTCTTCCCCTGGACCCCTTCAGCCTTCTCATCACCCTTCCAGCAACAAAGAAGCAGCGCCCTGGCCGGCTCTGCCTTCGCTGTTCCTCCCTGGTGAAGGAGGTATTATTCGTGCATTCTTTTCAGGCAAGTTTGGATACGTCCCAAATAATTCTACCCTGTCTCATCCTAAGATCACAGAAAATCCCATTGAAAAGTGAATTCTCTAAGATAAAGTGGTTTTACCGAGTACCTTGCGAAGCTCCCCTTCCTGGGGGGCACAGTTGGTCGTCCCTAGCTTTTGGCAGGTGGTCCGCCGAATCTCCAAGTTAAAGTGATACTCCATGTGGTCAGTTATCTGTGGGCAGCAAGCAGCAAGATCTAGCCTGACCTTTTTTCCCCTTGTCCTGCAGCTTCTGTGTGTGGGACTCCTAGCCCAGGGCCGACTGGTGGGCTCCTCTCTCCCCTTCCTATCAAACTCTATGGTTCATTCGCCCGTTCAGACAGAATTCACCAGAAGTCACCGGAAACACTATCTTTCTGTGGGCAAAGCCACCCCTTGGATAACACAAGTGATACTGATGGTTCCAGGCAGGGCTCTGTAAACTTTTTCTGAGAAGGGCTAGATAGTAAATATTTTTGATTTTGTTGTCCACACACTCTGTCAACTCAGCCATCGTAGCATGAAAGCAGCCACAGAATACATGCACCTGGTATGGCTGGGTTACAACGACACTGTTTACAATAGTGATTTGGCCCTTGGGATGTAATTTGCTGATGACCACTGGTCTTGGGTTTCATTCACGTGACTTAACTTTATTCACTCCAGTGAACTTATGTTTCACTTAAAATGCCCACTTTAAACTAAATGAGGCTGAATGTCACTGGAGTGGGCAACACTCCAGTTTGTTTCCCCTGTGCAGCAGTGGTCCCCTGACATAGGCATGTGGTGAGGGGAGAGGGAGGAAGTCACACTGACCTGCTTCTGAATCTTCAGGACTCGGAAGATCCTGAAATTGTACTTGTCATCACTTTCCTCGTTATACTTGTCCATGACAAATTGCAAGGTGTCCTTCATGTAGTTAGCCTCTGCGGGCACTTCCTGGATACTTATAAAGGTTTTCTTCCCTGCTTGGTGGGTGAGGGCCACCGGAGTCACCAGAATGGCCAGCAGTGGCCATGGGGCCCGCCAGGGCCTGGCCATCATCCCTCAGTTGGGGAGGAACAGGAAGAGCCCCCTCCTTACCCCCCAGCGCCAGTTGGATCACACTGACCCTACCTGTCCTGGGCGGATTTAAGGGCAGCCTGCGCTAGACACCCACGGCTCTCCCCTCCTCCTCCTCCACCTCCCTCTTTGTCTGCAGATGGACTCAGGGAGAGCAGGAAGGACACGTTGCAATGTCTGGCAAGCTCACTCCCACTTTCGTTCTTTTTGCATAAGTTCATGTCGCTCTCTCTCTCTCTTTCACACACACACACACACACACCCACACACCCATTTCTTCTATTTTCAAGGCTGCTCCCTCAGTGACACATGGCCTTCTGCGGACCCAGGGCCTCTGCCCACTGAGCTCACCTGAGCAGGGGCCTCGGGAGGTCCGAGGACGGAGCAGGTATAGGTGAGCCATGGGGCAGGGTCCCGGGACGCTGTCTGCCCTAGACGCCTCCTCCCCTACCTGGCTCCTGGAGAGCACTCTAGGCAATTGCCCTCCCCCCAGGGACAAAGAAGAAGGGGGTCCCAAGAAACGTGTGAAATGAGAGAGTCTTACCTCCGACACGGATGACACCTGAGTGTTGCCAAATTGTGGAGTGGCCTCAGCTCGACTGGTAGATGTTTTAGAGGCAGAAGAAGTGGAGAAGGAGCAGGGTGGAGACTCTGCATGTGCAGGTGTGAGGGCGCCGAGAGCCGTCTGGCTGGTCACTCTTGTCTCCTATGACAAGACCCCATGGGAGTGCCCAGGTTTGGCATCCAAGTGGAGAAGGAAGAAGGAAGCGGAGGTGGCACTCAGGTCTGGAGGCACTCAGTGAGGCGTTGGCATGGTGCGGTTATCACGTGCTGTCACTAAGAAGCCTTTCATGGTCTTTGGAAAGGTGCAAGGAAAAGCCATGGAGTGGTGGCTCCTGTGTGAGGAGGATGTGGTGAGCTCAGACACGAGGTCCCCGAGGGCCAACACCTATTGAGTGTTTGCGTTAGTGGTCAGCCAGGTCCCTGCATGCCTCCCAGGGGAGCTCAGCAAGGAGGAAGCAGGGTCCCTTTCCTAACGCACCTGCCCAGCCTTCCCACAGCCGCTTACACACCAACACCTGCACTCACACCGCAACACACAGACACACACACCTATACATACATTTCGAACACTGTTGGCAGAAATACCAACTGCAGAAGTCTCAACGGAAGCGATGCTGTAAGCACAGGCTGTCTCCTGAGTTTGTTTCTTGCTTGCTAGGCCACTGGGAACCACTGAAGACCTCACAGCAAGCCGCCGTCATGACCAAACTGGCTGTGGTGTGCAGACAGAGGCCAGAGAGGGCAGCACAGGAGCATTTAGGATAGTGCGTGAGTCCAGATGGACTCAGAGAAGAATGGGCCGGCAGGCGGCAGGGGAATGCAGTTTTGGGGAAAAGGACTTTATTCATTCATTCATTCTTGTGTTCATGCATTCATTCATACAACATAATTTTTGAGCAATGACTTTGTGCCAGACCCTGAGGACACAGCTGTAAATAAGACCAAGTCCTGCTCCATGCATTTCCATGCCAGTGGTCTTTGAGAGGTGTTCTGAAGAATGACCCAGTGGGACCTCGTGACTGCTGACTGGGCACAGAGGATGAGCCAGAGGAGAGACCCAAAGCTTGACCCTTGTGCAAGTGCCTGTGAGTGCGTTTGCATGTGTGAAATATGACATAGATGTATCTACTATACCTGTGTTGCAGAGTTGCTGTAAGATTAGGAGTAGCACATGTATATGTAAGCATTCAGCACTTGGCGGGGCAGGGCACGGGGCAGGTAGGGCTGAAAAAGAATCCCTCCTGAAAATGCCTGCTGGGGGTCTGACCGTGGGGGTCCTCCTGTGTGAGCTTATCGCTGCGCAGATCTGGCGATGTTCACTTTCGAGCTCGGTGGGCAGCCAGTCTGCGTTCACCCTGGTCAACTCAAACACACCTTAGCAGCTCCCTCAGGTCCCGGATAACACGGTGAGAGGGCAGCACCACAGACGGCTAGGAGACGAGGGAGGCCGGTCCTCCGCTGGGCTGCACAGGCAGCGTTTCCTCTTGGTTGGTCTCACTGGTGTCCTGTGTGTTCTCTTCCTGTCGCCCACTCACCTTCCTGGCCCTGCATGAACAGGTGAGCAGTGTGCAGAACACCACATCCTGCCTGTCCTCTTAATCCTGTATTTATTCCCTCTGATTTTTCTTCTTGTTATCTTCTCCCCACTCTCTCACTGGCTGGAATACAGGGTCTCCTGAAAGCCTCAAACCTCAGCTTCTTCCTCTGTGTTCATAATTCTTTTTTTTCCCTCTTTTTAAAAATTATATATATATATATTTAATATAGCAAGTCAAGGTCTCACTCTTGCTCAGGCTGGTCTCGAACTTCTGAGCTGAAAGATCCTCCTGCCTTGGCCTCCCAGGGTGCTAGGATTACACCTTGGAAATGCAGGGACCTCCTCTGAGAGCTGGTGGAAGCCGTGGCCCACTCCCCAGAAAATGAAGGGTGTGGTCCTCACGGGGGTGGGCTCCACTTGGGGTACGGTCACAGCTCAGCTTCGTGTTCACTTCCCACTGTCCCTTCAGGTGAATTCCACTTTGCTCTGTCCCTGTGACCTTTCAAGTGACTCCCAAACAATACGGTCTCAATTTAGTTATTAAAATCCCAATCTCTTGAGATGATCAAAACTTTGAAGGTGTTTTAAAGTTCGCTTCTTCCTCCTGGAGGCCTGTACTGGGGAGGGGATAGCACTTGCTTCTTCTTCCTTGCCCTGTTTACCACATCTGCCTCTCCCATCTCAACAGCCATCGTGTTCAGGGTCTTTCTGGTGCCAGAACTAGAAGAGGAAGAAGAGACAGAGGACTGGAGAGTTCCCAGTTGGCTCCCCTGGCAGTGCTCCCTGGTTGTGGCAGGATTGCAGAGATGGCTGCTCTGTGGGTCCCTTCCCAGCTCTCCCCCAGCCTCCGTTGCTGGCAGCCTCCCCCCTGCAGCACTTTTTGCAGCTGTGTTGGTTTCCCGTGCTTCTGTAACATGTTACCACAGTGGCTTAAAGCAATCTACCTTATTATCCTACAGTTCTGGAGATCAGAAGCCCTAAAATTAAGGTGTTGGTGGGGCTGCACTCCCTCTGGAGGCTCCAGGGAAGAACCCGTTTCCTTGTCTTTTCCAGCTTCTAGAAGCTGCCTGCACTGCTTGTCTTGTGGTCCCTCCTCCATCTCCAAAGCCAGCAGCGTAGCATCTTCCAATCCTCTCTGACTTGCCGACCTCTGCTTGCCTCCTCACATCTGCTTCTCGGACCCTCTATTTCCCTCTCATAAGGACCCTTGTGATCACAGGCCCACCCAGGCCATCGAGGATAATCTTTCCATCTCAAGATCCTTAATTTCATCACGTCTGCAAAGTCCCTTTTGCCTGGAAGGTAACATATTCATGGCTTCGGTGGTTAGGACGTGGACATCTTGGGGTGGGGGGGCGTTATTCTGCCTGTCATAGCAGCCCAGATGTTCTCCCCTCTGGCTGCTTGCTTGCTCCCTTCTCACTCTGGGACCCCTCTGGTTCTTTCGGCCGAGGCGTGTGGCCCCCTTTTGGCATCCTGCCCACCCCAGCACCTTCTCTGCACAGGATCATCCCAACCCAGCCGCTTCTTGGTTGCTCAGCTAGGAAAGAAGGGACTCAGTCACCACCCAGCTGGGGCCAGAGTCGGACAGCCCGCTTCCCCCAAAACATCCCCCCTGCTCTCCAGCTCCTCGGCACTTTATTTTCTCAGCATGGGTGAGCAATTTAGGAGGCTTCTACATCTGCTAAGAAAAATTTTGCATTTTACTTTGGCACCTCAGTTTGAAACTTTAATCAAAAAGTTTATTTCAATACTCAGTAACATTTACATAAAAATATTGCATATAACTTTAGGGGGGTATAGAGCCCCGAATCCGATCCCTTGGCATGGATCCTATATTAAGAAAGCCTTATCTACATGCTCAGCTATTAAGAATTTGGCCATGTTCAGTGAGTCTGAGAAGTGACTCTCATAGTGTTACCTTCATTCCAGGTTCCTATTTTGAGGTCTGATTCTATATTTCTACCTGGTTGCTCCAAATTTCTTTGAAAGTCACACTGTGAACTGAATCTCCTCAAGCCCAGGAGAGGCTCATTGTCTTCACCCCTCACCACCCCGCCCCACTGTCCTCTGGCGTCCCCTATCCTGCCTCTCGGAAGCCCCAGAGTCAGCCACCAAGTCCAATGAGTCCTCAGGTCCACACCCCTCCATGGATTCTTCATGGGCAATGTGGACCAATAGGTTTGTTGCTAAGAGACATCCATTTCCGTATGTGATATTGTAGCACATTTATCTTACAAAAAATCTGTTCTTTCTGGTTTTCCACGTCCCGTTGAGAGTTGGTTAAGATGTTGAGATTTTAGATGAAAGGGGTTGTAATTTCCAGCTGTCAGAGAGGCTTCCTACGCAACCTCGGACAGAAGACTTAACCTCAGAGTTGTGTGGACTTGTCTAATGTTTCTGCAGCCACAGGCTTGGAGTTGCACTGCTGGAAGGTGTCACCTGGCCACCAAACTGTCATCTCAAATAGATGAACAAGCTAAGAAAGTTCATCTGGCTGAATTCTAAAATTTCCCACATACTCTTCAATTCCAGTGAATTTGTAAGTTCTCTGGTTGCAGTAGATGAATGTTCTTGGCCTGTTAAAACTCCTCCATGCTTCTCTGTAAGAGCAGGAGCCGTGAGCTGGCTGTTTCCTTAATGCTGAACAGGCGTGGATGAAGGAAAGCCCAGTCCGACCTGACGGAAAGCCGTCTGGTTAGCAGCCCGAGAGGCTGAAGTAAACAGCCACGTCTCCAGTGACTGCAGTCATGCAGGAGGTCTGGGAATGTTCTTTCAACAGAGCATTCTCAAAATATAGAGACTGGGGAGTAAATGGCCCTCTGTTTCCTGCCCTTCAGTTCCCTCGTTCCCTCCTGAGTTGTGCAAATAAAAGCAATGTGCACACCAAAGATGGGGCTCTTTGCTCTTAGAAGCATCGAGTCCCCCACGCCCACTTGTCCTGATAATTGGCTACTTTGTCTCCATTTCTGAGGAGCCGCTTGGTTTTGGGTTCCCTGTGCTGAGTTGAACTCAGCAGTTCCCCATAGTTCAGGCGGCTGCATCTCCTTAGGCATCCATTCCAGCTTGGCTTTGTGTCCTCAGCCTTCACATTCCATAAATTCTGTTCTCTCCAGCCAAGTAGAACTAATGCAGCTCCCTGTACTCATAGATGACTGAAGTGGGAAATTAGCAGGTTGCCCACGGTGCCAGCTTCCAGGACCACCAGCGTATATCACTGAATTATGGCGAGGATGACAAAGGCGTATGTATCAGGACCTTCCCCACAAGGTCCCTGAAACCTTGGAGGTGGTTCCAGTTTCCTTTGGGACTTGGTTAGGCTGGGTTTTGTTTGGTGGGTCTGGGGCCAGAGGAGGTGGAATTGCTGGGCCACAGAGGAGAGGCTGAATTTTTGGCCAGAAACTCCCCCTTTTCACCTGGAGCATGTGGCCTCTTCTCTCCACCAAAGTGGGGCCAATAGTTAAGGGATGTGGTTTTACAGAGATCCATATCATTAGCTTTGAGGGCTTCCAGATTTCCTCCTACCCAGGTCTCCAGCATACCTGCTGCAGCTTACTCTCGGTGGGGGACTCCTCTCTGATGAGTATTCTCCCCTTTTCTGCCCTTTCTTAACACCTACTCAGTGTCCTGGACTCTGCCCAAGAGTGAGCTCCTCCAGGAAGTTTCTTCCGATCACCTGGGCCATCCTCTGCCCAGGCTGATATGGGTGACTGTCCTTTGGCCATATGTCCATCAAAGCCGGCAAGGCTGTCCTTTCTTCATTGTTTTCAGGTCTGTCTGTGGCACCTGACTTTAAGTCCCTTGGGAGAGCAAAGGTAGACGGCCTGGGCTCATATCTGGCTCCACCACTTATCAGTTTGATGGCTACCGGCAAGTTACTTATATTCAACATGCCTCAGTTTTCTCACTTATAAAATGGGTATAAAATAGTTCCTATCCATGCCATTGTTGTGATAATTATATGAGATAATTCAGGCAAAGAGCTTAGAATGATATTGAGCAAATGTTACTCTTCACACACACACACACACACACACACACACACACGCACTCACACACTTGCATGCACTTGCACAAGGGTTAGGCTTTGGGTCTCTCCTATGGCTCATCCTCTGTGCCCAGTCAGCAGTCATGAGATCCCATTGGGTCATTCTTTGGAACACCTCTCATAGGTCACTGGCATGGAAGTGCATGGAGCAGGACTTGGTCTTATTTACCTCTGCATCCTTAGGGTCTGGCACAAAGTCATTGTTCAAAAATATGTTGAGTGAATGAATGCATGAACACTAGAATGAAGGAAGGAAGCAAGGAATAAAGTCTTTGTCCCCAAAACTGCATTCCCCTGCCATCTGCCAACCCATTCTTCCCTGAGTCCATCTGGACTCATGCACTATCCTAAGTGCTCCTGTGCTGCCCTCTGGCCTCTGTCTGCACACCACAGCCAGTTTGGTCATGACGGCGGCTTGCTGTGAGGTCTTCAGTGGTTCCCAGCAGCCTAGCAAACAAGGAACAAACTCAAGAGACAGCCTGCGCTTACAGCATCCCTTCCGTTTAGACTTCTGCAGTTGGTATTTCTGCCAACAGTGTATGAAATGCCCGTTCCACAAACCCTGCTGCTCTCCCCAAATTCCTCATAAGCACCTCAAATGCATGCATGCTACTCTGGGAACAAACACAATGGGTTTCTGCATGAGAGCTTGGAAGGCAAAGGTGGCTCCTAACAGTTGAGTTCCCCAAACTTCCGCACTAGCAGGGCATCCAGCTCCCTCTCCCGGGTAGCCAGGTTTCCCCAG
Source organism: Indri indri (assembly GCA_004363605.1). Lineage (NCBI taxonomy): Eukaryota > Metazoa > Chordata > Mammalia > Primates > Indriidae > Indri > Indri indri. Next base: position 45,110 of record RJWJ010007832.1, on the reverse strand, counting down.
AGGCCTCACTGGGATGCAGAGAGGGCCGTCAGGTTCAGAAATGTCCCTTGACCTGTTGATCCCATCTTGAATTTGTGTTGGTGGAAGGAATGACCTGGGGATAGAACTATTTATATATTTATCTTGCAGATGGCTGTCTAGTTGTATCAGCCTCATTTATTGAATCTCTCATCCACTGACATGAAATTCCACTTTGACCAAATGCTACATTCCTGGAATATCTGGGTCTCTTTCTGGTGTCACTTCTTTCCCACCCGCTGGGGGTGAAGCCTGAGCAACTGTGTGGCCAGTGGTCCTGCCAATCTTTACAACTTGTAGTGTCTGTTCTTCAGAAATTTGCTGGCTCTTCTTTCACATTTATGTTTCTAAACAGACTCTTAAACTGACTTGTCTACTTCATGAAACATCCTGTTGATATTTTGAATTGGGATTATTTAAATATCATATCAATTAGGGGAAACAAAATATTTATAATAGTGAGCATTATACTTTTGATTGATGTAGGTCTTTTTTATATTTCTCAGAAGCTTTTAAAATATTTCTTCATGTATTTTTTTGCTTATTTTTTATTAAGTTTATTTCCTACGTGGTTTTCTGTTTCTGCCATTGCAAATAGGATATTCCGTTACGTTTTCTAACTGGCTTTCAAAAGTGTAGATTTTGTATAGACTCTGCCCCTGTACTGATTCCTCTTCTTGTCTGAAATGATTTTTCAGATAATTCTCTTCCATCATCCCTGTCTGCAATCATATTGTCAGCATATCATGATAATTTCACTTTCTAATCTCCAGTTATAGATACTTTTTAATTCATGGATTTTGTATTCATAGGGTGTATCAGTTAGCTTTTGCTGTGTAACAAACTATGCCAAATCTTAGTATTTTAAAATGGTATACACACATTTAGTTCCCAAGCCTGCAGTTTGGCTGGGTGGTTCTCACAATCTTGTCTGGGCTCCCTTATCTGTGGTAAGTGGCAGTTGGCTAGGTGGCTCTGCTGATCTTGGCTGGGCTCTCTCTGTGTCTGAGGCCTTGGCTGGGACCACCAGGCTGCCTTGGGTCTGCTCCATGTGGCCTCTCATGCTGCAGCAGGCTAGCCCAGCACATTCCCATGGTGGTGACAGAAGTGCCCTCAGTTTCTTGGGGCATAGGCTGGGAATTGGCTCACAGATGCTTCTGCCATGTTCCATTGTGTGAGGAAACAGAGTCCACCTCTCAATGAGAGAAGTCACAAAGTCACACTGCAAAGGGTGTGAATACAGGAGAATTAAAGAACTGTAGCCATTTCCTTAATCTGGAAATAGAGTATTAATTCCAAATAAAACTGTATTTTCCTATTACTAAATTAGAATAAAATGACAATCACATCTACTCCCCAACAAGACTTCTACATGTTTTCTGTCTCCCAAAAGATGAACACTTTAGACCTGATTCATTTCCCTGTTCTTCTACTCCGCATGGTGAGCCTAGCAGAATGATTTATTTCTCCCTTCCTCCATCTCTCCTCCATCTAAAACCAGAATTTCTATGAGATAGTTGAAAAAATTTTGGTGCCAAACTTTCTCACTTCTAGAATGTTTCATCTTTTCAAAAATTCTGAATACATTAACATTTCTGAGCTACAGTATGGTCATTCATTTAGATTTAATGATATGTTTTATATATATAAAATAGTGTTATTGTTTAACATGGTCTCCTCTTTGGTTTCTCTTTTTTGAATATCTCTGCTTGGATTTGGTTGTGCTTTAGCCAGAGGAATTTCTGGAGTATTTTCCTCTGAATTAGCATGTGAACTTTTATCTCCCTCTATGATAGGATGAATAGTGGCCCTCCCACCCCCCTGCCAAGAATGCCCATGTCCAAACCCTTGGAACCTGTAAGTGTGCCACCTTCCATGGCAAATGGGTCTTTGCAGATGTGATCGAGTTAAGGATCTTGAGGTGGAAAGATTATCTTGGATAATGTGAGTGGGCCAATGGAACCACAAAGGAATTTATATGAAGGGGGCAGAATTTAGAAGGCAGTAAAAGGCAATGTGACAATGGAGCACAAAGAGCTGTGAAGGACGTGTCTCCTCTGGCTTTGGGGACGGAGGAAAGGGCCACAAGCAAAGAAATGCAGGAGGCCTCTAGACGCTGAAAAAGGCAAGGAAATGGACCTTCCCTAGAGCCTACAGAAAGAATGCAGCACTGCTGAAACTTTAATTTTAGCCCAGTGAAAACCATTTTGGACACCCGACATCAAGATAATAAATTCGAGTTGTGTTAAGCCACTAAGTTTGTGGTAATGTGTTATGGCAACAATAGGAGATGAATACATCCTCTGCTATTTTTAAGTGTTTCATAAATGTTTTACTGCAATATAACATACATACAGAAAAGTACACAGATTGCAAGTGTACAGAATTTTCACAAACTGCATACAGACATGGCTAGTTTGTCTGTTTTCGAAGCTTACATAAACAAAATTATCTAGTATGTGCTCTTGTATATCTAGCTTCTTTCACTCAACATTATGTGTGTGACATTCATCCATATTTGTGCAGCTGTGGTGGGTTCATCCTCATTACTGCAGAGGATTGCATTGTGCAAACACCCTATATTCTTCAGTGTAATTTTTTTTTGGCTAACAGCTACTGCCAGCCTGAGGATAGGGCCAAGCTTCAGGGGAACAATGCAGAGAGGAGGACAGAATCAGTGAGTCTGGACTCAGCTCTCTCCTGCTCACGCTCCCCATTTGGGGGTGCAGCGGGTGCTCCTCAAGGCCTCCCACCCCTGGCAGTGCCTGCAGCTTTCTCTGGTCCTGTGGGTAATCCGCAAGGCCTCCCACCACTAACCTCTGGCTATGCCTGAGGTTTTCTCTGGTCACAGGGCACATTTGCCCATGGGTGGAATCGGCTGAAAATGCCAGGCAATTTATGCACCTGGGAGCAGCCTCTACACATGACAGATGGGAACAGGGGACTCAGGATCCCAGCTTCTGTGCCCCTCAGATGGGCCACCTCTGAGGCGTGTGCTCCATTGTCCTCTCCAGCTCCCCAGTGGGATGCAGCCCCAATCACCCACGGCAGTCCCCTGCTCACCGGCACACCCTGAACGGGCTTCCTTCTCTGCCTCTCATTGGCTTCCTGGGTACCAACAGCACCTGCTCTGCGGCTGCTCCACAAGCAGGTGTTGACAGACCATGGAGCCTTCACCTGCCTGAGAAAGTGCAACCTGACACTATGCCAGGTGTGAGTGCTCCCTTCTGATGGCCCCGGGGGACTTTGGTGAAGGCAGAAACCCCCCATGGAGCAGTGCAATGATAGTAGGAGGCCCAGCACTGCTGTCTGGGGAAGCTACCTAACTTCCCTGTGTCTCAGCCTTCTCATCTCTCTGCAAGTGATGCTGGGCTGCGTTTAAGACAGCTCCAGTTGTGATTATGTGTGATTCTTCCTCAGAAGCAACCAGGACACACCCATCACTGCATTATGTGTCCCCAGTGCTGGGACAATATCCCATCCTGCTGGGTGCATCTCCCTTCCTCTCTCAGCCATTTCCGTGTGCTAAGGGGACTGCTGTGTCATGATTCTGCTAAGTGTTTTGAAATAAGTTTTATTTTTTATTTTACTTATTTTTTACTTTTTGTAGAGATGGAGTATCACTATATTGTCCAGGCTGGTCTTAAACTCCTGGCCTCAAGCGATCCTTCTGCCTTGGCCTCCCAAAGTGCTGGCATTATAGGCATGAGCCACCAGGTCTGGCCAAAATGAATTTTGTTTTAAAAGAACCTCAGATTTACAGAAATGTTGTAATTACATTGCAAAGAGCTTTCCCCTCTGAAACATTGGATCGGAGACTGACAACACGATGCTGCGTCATCCCCAATTATGTTTTTGAGTAATTCCTACAAACAGGTGAACTCTCCTCCCCAATCCAATGCCACTGTTGAATTTGGGGGATGAACACAGAAGAATTCCCCTCTCTGTCCTCAGACCCAGTCAAGTGTCAAGGGACAGGCACACTTCCCCCTATTGCCGCCAGTGGTGGAGCATCGGGGGATGTGTGCTGGGCTCCTAGGACATCAGGCCTCTTTTTTTCCTGTTGTGACCTTTCCAACTAAAGAGTGCAGAATCACTTGCTGCGTTTGCACTTCCTCTGTCTGGAGTGGCTCCTCAGCCCTTCCTGGGCTTTCATGACCTTGACACCTTTGAAGGCTCATTATATTTTGGAATTTCGCTAAGTTTGTTTTTGTCAGTGTGCACATGAGGATGGCACACTGGTACGTGCTACCCCAGGGTGAAGCCCGTCCCTAGACCTCCCTGGTCTGTTCCTGTGGACCTCAGTGAGTACACATCGCCCATATCTCCTTGAGGCCCAGGCCCAGGCTCAGCTCCTCTGTGGCCTTCCGAGGGCTCCCTTCTCCTTCCTGAATCCTTGTCAAGCCTGGGAAAGGAAACCTCTGTTTAGTGGGTGCCTTGCCAGCTATCTTAGCCCCTCCTGACTTCTGAAATAGCAACAGTCAGACCTGTCGAGAGCTAAGGAATAGATTGTCCCTGTAGCAAACATGTTTATGCACTGGCTTATCATCCAAGGGGCAAGGTCAGAGGCATAGGATGAGGCCCGTCAGTCTCATTCTGGGATCCCCGGGGATTTGAACCCTAGGAAAAGCTTCTGCCAGCATCTCTGTCTTCTCCAGAATCCACCTTCTTTTCCAACAAGGTTCTCTAAGACACCCACAAAAGTATTTTGCCAGATGCCAGGAAGAAAAATCCTTATTTTTCCAAATGATGAAATAACTGCATTGATGCTTGATCCTGGTTCTGATTTTTGGATGACTGATTGAGGAAGAGGCATTTTTCTGTTTGTTTGTTTTCTATCTAGACCTACTTTTCAGAGCTCTCAAAAGGATGAAATATTTTAATACCAGACAATAACTCTGCTCTGTTCTGCTGGGTTTCAATGGTTCTCTGGGAATAACCAATCTCAAATGGGACACAAGAAATAGACACCTGAGCAGAGATGTTCTGAGACAGTTGAACTCTGCAAAAGTCCCGCAGGCAGAGATGCAGCTTCACCCAGAGTGGCAATCATTAGCTCCCGCGCCCTTGGGAGACACAATGCTTTAGAAAGGGGCAGCAACTCTCAGGCAGGCTGGGAGATCAGAGGAGACCAAGCAGGTCAGAAGTTGGGGATGTGTTTGGGGAAAAGGAAACTCTCCCTCTGTTTCCCCTCCACTGCCAGACTGGGCAGCAGAGAATTTTACAGGGAACAACTTGCCTTTGAACCATAAACTTCTTTCTTTGGTGATTCTGAATTCTCCTGAACTCCTGATTTGTTTTTTTATTGTGGTAAAATATACATAACATAAAATTTGCCATTTTAAAGTATGTGGTTCAGTGGTATTAAGTACACTCACGTTATTGTATAACCATCACTACCATCCATCTCCAGAACTCTTTTCATTTTATAAAACTGAAACTCTGTATCCATTAAACGACAACTCCTAATGCCTCTCTCCCTCCAGCCCCTGGCAACCCTTATCTGCTGCTTTCTGTCTCTGTGAATTTGGCTTGTTTATATGCCTCATATAAGTGGAATCATACAGTATTTGTCCTTTTGTGACTGGCTTATTTCATTTAGTGTAACATCTTCAGGTTTCATCCATGTTGTAGCATGCACCAGGATTTCTTTCCTTTTTAAGACTGAATAATATTCCATTGCATGGAAATGCCACATTTTGTTTATCCATTCATTCATGATGGACAATTGGGCTGCTTCTACCTCTTGGCTATTGCAAACAATGCTGCTACATGGTGTGTGTGAATGTCTGTTCAATCCTGAGCCTCTGTGTTTGTACCTTTGACGATGAAGTCATCCTAGGAGAGAGCTGCCAGGGCTCCAGCAGGACCCCAGGAGCCTCGATTGGGCAGCTCTCTGCTCTGCCCATGTGTCACCGGAGGGTCCAGTTACATGACCCTGTCCCTAGGGGTCTGACTGACTGATTGACAAAAAAACCTTTGCCAGGATCACAGTTGACCTCAGAAGCAGCAGCTGAACACAGCATGTGCCTACCTGCTGTTTGATGCTTAAATCCCCCATCCTGGTCTCCATGGTGAGGACTTGGGCTGCAGATGCTACTCACTGGTCCTGGGAGATGACACATCATGGTGATGGATACTCAGTCTGATGTAGAACAGTCTTAGCTCTGTCCTGCCAGACTCAGAGCAAGACTTGGAGGGGAAGGGGGGTTAGACAGGGGAACTGAGGATGAGAAGTATGGTGAAAGGCAGTGACTTTCAATGCCACAGGGGAAAAGGCATTCTCTTTGCTTCAAAAGAGGGGACAAGAATTGAAGTTCACTGCCTTCAGGGATGTGGTTAATATCCCAGATTTCAGGTGAGACCATGAAGGACCATGTCCTAAGAGTAAAAGTGAACTGAAAATAGACCACTTTCAGAAGCCCAGCTTTGAATTTTTAAAGAACTGAAAGAAAGTTATTAACAACCTAGAATTCTATAGCCACAAAAATATTCTTCAAAAATGAAGGCAAATAAAAACATTTAAAAAAATCAAAAAGGAGTAAAACTTCAAAAATTTACAAAGATGGAAATGGTTTTGAGCATGTTCTTTGGTCACATTAGACAATTACAAAAAAACACATAATTTAAAAACCTCTAACTGCCTATAAATTTAACAGTATGTTTCTAAATAATTCATAGATCAAAGAAGAAATCAAAAAGAAAATAAGAAAATTCTTTGAATTGAAAGATAATAAACATATGACATATCAAAACTTCCAGGATACAGCCAAAGCAGGGCTGAGAGGAAAATTTATAGTCTTAAATTCACATATTAGCAATACCTCGGGGACACTTGAGGAAAAAGGAGGGAGACTTGACTAACCTCCCAGGACAGAGACTCCTGTAGCAGTAGACTTGTTTAGTGAGGAGATAGATTTTGGAAAAAGCTAAAAGTTATATAAATAAGATCCAACCAGCAACAATACTAAAAAAGGTCATTTAGGGGAAAAGGAAATTATACCAGGTGGAAGAAAAGTAATGTTGAAGAAAGCATGCACAGCAGAAGGGTAAATATATTGGTACATCCAAGTGAATAGTGAAGGTATAAAGCAACAGTAATATTGTTTTATGGGATTTCAAATACGTAGAATTTAAATACATGACAATAATAACATACAAGGTAGAAAGGAGGGGCAAAGAAGTAATAGTGTCCTAAGGTTTTTCCACCACCTTTGAAGTGGTAAAGGTACTAATTTATGGTAGAATTGAGTCAATGATGCTCATTACAATTGTTAGAGTTACTCCTAAAAGAGTAAAAGAAGGGAAAACTAAACTAAAAGCCACTAAGGGGAAGAAACGGAATAATAAAAAGATCTTGAATAACCCAAAAGAATGCAAGAAAAGAGAAAAGAAGGAACAGAGACAAATGAGATGAACATAACAAATAGTAACATGATAGATTTGAACCCAAGCATTATCAGCAATGGTAATACTAGTCATCAGGAATCGGTAATATGAGTAATTGTAAATGGAACAAATGCTCCTAATGAAAGACTCTTAGACTGGTTTAAAAAAAGAACTATTCACTGCTTACAAAGACACATATTAATTAAGATACCATTTGAGAATAATAATATGGAGATATACCATGAAAATACTAATCAGAACAATGCAGATGTAGCTAATCTGACATCAAAGACTTCAGAGCAAGAGGTGTAACCTGGGATAAAAAGGTATGTTTCATGACCACAGAGGCATAACAATTCTTTTTGTGTAAGCACTTAATGAAACCATCTCAAAATACATAAAGCAAGGACCGTCAGAAAAAAAGAATAGACAAAAATCACAATCATAATCATAATGAGAGATTTTAACACATCCTTAAGTAACTGGCAGAAAAGACCAAAACCAAATCCAACACCAAACCAAACAAAACTCAATAAAACAAAAATGAAGTAAAAAGAGTAAATCTATAGAAAGTTTCCACAAAACGGCGTTACTGAGATAAATAGATATCTAACCCTGTATCTAAAAAATACAGAACACACATTCTTTTCAAGAGCACAAAGAACATTGGTCACATTCTGGACAAAAAAAATAAATCTCAGCAAACTTAGAGAAATAATGACAGATATTCTTTGGCTATAGTGGACTTGAGTTAGAAGTTGGTAAGAGAAAAGATAATTACCTGGAAATTAAACAACAGCTACAATAGCCCACAGGTCAACAAAGAAGTCGCAGTGCAAATGAGAACAGGTTTTGAAGTGAGGAGAAACTAATCATTGGCGTGTCAAACTGGGAGGATGAGGCCAGATGTACTTCTGGCAGGGACGGTCAGGCAGTGGAAGAAAGGCCTCTCATAGACACGCTCCCCTCCCCCAGTGCTGGCTGTGCGCCATGCTTCCTGGACCCAGGTGGTGGTGTGAGCTCCTCCAAGGTCACCACGAGCTGGCTTGGCAACTGCCTCCGCTCCCCAGGAATGGGCTCTCCAGAGTTCCTGGAGGGTCCCTCATCCCTGGTAATCCTTTCCTGCACCGCATGAGGATAAGCCAGGTGGACGCAAGGCCCCCACAATGGGGCTGCAGCTGCAGGAGGGAGCAGCCCTGCAAAAGTGCAGGCAGCAGGCATGGTGCACACATGCCTGTGGTCCCTAGGCTGTGTGACCTCCTGCTTTGCCTTCTGTTTGGAGATGACAGGAGGGACACAGCAGGGGAGTGGGGAGAGGCACTGGACAGAGATGCCGGTCACAGGGAGGTGGTCAGCAGCTCAGAGCCCCTAGTGGGCAGGGCCTCATGTGGTCCAGAGCTGGGAAGGACATCACCAGCGGCAGCTGCCACTGCCTCCGCCACTGAGCTTCCCCAGCTCCCAGTGTTAACACTGAGGACAGCCATGTTTCAGAAGGTGCTCCTGCTTGGGGGGCTCATTGTGCTGGGCACACATGTCCTGACCATTCATAAAGAATTTGTAGACATCAGTAAGAACCTAGATTATTTTGTGGCATCGGTGCAGTTTTCCGTGGCTCGATTTAATGACGACAATATGGAAGAGTACACATACACGTTGCTGGAGGTCGGGCGAGCCCAGCAAAAGGTGAGTGGCATCAGTTTGTCCATTCCCAGAGCTCTCTTCCCAGACAAAGAGCCCTCAGCCTGGCACAATGTCAGCAGGGACTGGCTGCTGCCTGCTCCTGCGGACGGGGGCCTGTGGACCCTCCCTCCTGCACAGAGCTCACAGCTTTCTGCATCTTTGCCTATTTCTGTGATGATCTGCCCCTTCCCTGGGTTGCACCCCAGCCCTGAGCTCTGGGAGGCTGCAGAGGCCTCTTGGGCACTGAGGACTGGACTGCTGCTCCACCCCAGCCATGGAGCCCCAGGGTGAGCCCAGTGTCCAGGGACCATGCACAGGGGTTGGGTGTGCATGAGTGCTCTTGGTGTGTGTTGGGGCATAAGTGTGTGTGTGTTCTTGGTGTGTTTGAGAGCATGAATGTGTGTGAGTGTGTTGTTGGTCTGTGTGGGAGCATGAGTGTGTGTGAGTGTGCTGATAGTGTGTGTCTGGGCATGAAACTGTATGACTGTGTTGGTCTGTGTGGGAGCATGAGCGTGTGAGTTTGTTGGTGTGTGTCAGGGTGTCAGTGTGCATGTCGTTGGTGTGTGCGTCGATGCATGAGTGTGTGAGTGTGTTGTCCATGTATTTCAGAGCATGAATGTGTGTGAATGAGTTATTGGTCTGTGTGGGAGAATGAGTGTGTGAGTTTGTTGTCAGTGTGTATCAGGGTGTCAGTGTGCGTTGTTGGGTACTGGGGCATGAGTGTGTGTTGTTGATGTGTATTAGGCATCAGTGTGTGTGAGTGTGTTGGTGTGTGTCAGGTACGAGTGTGTATGAGTGTGTTGGTGTGTGTCAGGGCATGTGTGGGGACCGTCACCTCCACGGCCTGCTGAGCCCCAAACGCCGTCAACATTATAGTCAATTTTCAGGCCAGTGTTCCAGCCTGCGCAGACTTCCTGGCTATATTAGTTTCTCTCTGTGTTTGGGTTCTTTCGGAGTTTTCATGGGCCTCTATATTAGGAAATGATATTAATTTTTCAAAACTTTTTCTTAAAGCCTAAGAAACATACACGACAGCATGGTGCACATGCGTATTCACCTCTGTGCACATTTGCAAGATGAGCACTTTTGTGCAGTCAGCTGTCACAGAACACAGAACATTCCCAGCCCCCAGGAGCCTCGCTGTGATCCCATCTAAATTCTAGTCCCTAATGGGATCTTGACATTGTGGTTTCTAATCACAGGCATTAGTCTTACCCATTTTCCTACTCTACGTAGAAGGAAGCATTCAGTGTGTACCTCTGTGTCTCGCCAATGCGGCTCAGCCATGTGTTGGTTTAGTCCATGTTGTCAGGTGTGGCTGTGGCACCAACAGGCTCCCTGACATGTGGGATCCCACTGTGGGAATGTGCCACACCCTACACATTCAACCCCTGTCGATGTGACCTCCAGGTGTTAGCCATTGGGCAGAGCGCTGCAGCCAAGAGTCCAGTGTGTGTTTTAGGCGCACTTGATGGGCACATTTCTTCAGACCCACAGAGAAATGACACTGTATGTATATCCCTGTATAAATGCACATGCATATTCCGGTTGTTTGCCCACTTTCAACTTGTTTCTCCTCCTGTTTTATTGATTTATGAAAAGCAAATATTTAGCAGCTGTTTGTATAATTTCTTTTTGACAGAAGTGGACAATGATATATTTAATGGACTTGGAATTGGGCCGCACAACTTGTAAAAAACATGACGAAGACATTGACAATTGCCCATTGCAAGACAGCGCAGGAGAGAAAATGGTCTGAGAACAAAATCAGCCCCAAAGCATTGTGAATCTTCCAGGAATGAAAACAATGTCCAGGGGTCCTTTGTGAGGAGGTGCAGAAAAGTTGTCAGGGGTGATCCTGGGGCAGAACTAGGGCTCCTAACCCCTCTCCCTTGGGTCCCAGTGCTCCCCCACAGGCCACGTGCACACGCCCACAGCCTTCTCCTCTGGGTGGAGCCCTCTCTCTGGGTCCCAGCCCTGGACCTTCCTGAGACCTTTGAGGTCTGGACAGATGATGCTCTCCCTGTGGTCCTCACTCTTCTTTGCTCGTGTTCCTGCGGATTGGAGGACTGTTTAGTTTTTCTGGTCACCCAAGCTGTCCCTCTAGTCCCTGTGTCCCTAGGACATTTCTGGGTCAGTCTGAGCTCTGACACCATCATCCTATGACTGACAGGTGATCCACGGGATCCTGGAGCTTGGGTGTGGGCCTCAATCAGGGTGACGGGGTCAGAGGGGCTGGTCTCACCCTCCCACCCCGGCCTGTGGGCAGTCTCCCCTTGGGGTGGGTTTATAGCTGCAAGGTTGGGGGGTGCCCATCTAGTGGGAAGTTTGCTGGATCACCCAGAACACATGGGATTGGGACAGTTCCTGCTCCTGGGAGGCTGTGAGTGGACAGGAAGCCTCAGGGGACAGCTGATGGTCTCAGCCAGGAGCCGTTTCAGGAGTCCCCAGGATCAGGTGGGAGGATTCAGTCACCTCTGCCGATGGTCCAAGTGGAGCCTTGGGCTTCTCAGGCCCTGCCCCTGGGTGACTGTTTTTGATTTTCATGTTTTGTAGTTTCTAATGCATCTTGTCCCTACCGCATGCCAAATGCTTCAGATGCATTACATTTTTTTCTTATGTTTGTGTTACAATTATTTCATTTCAGGTTCGCTGCACTTTTGTTGTGGATGCCCAACCTTGGTTTTCCCAGTTTGACCTCCTGAACAGCACTTGTGTGCAGAAAACATGATGACAGAGCCTCTGGCTTTTCCCAGCAGAAATCCCCTCTTCCTCTAGAGTGTGACAGTCTGTAGTCCCAGCTCTGTGCAGCACCAGTGGAATTAAAGGCATCTCAGCACTGTCTGGGTCCCTGAGCAGTTTTGTGCTCTCCATACTGTGTATCTGCTGTGGATGCTGCCGCCAGTGACACTCGATGGTGAATTTATTATCATTATTGTTATTATCTTGGTTGCAGGTGCAGAGTATTGAGTGAATCAAACTCCCCATTTGATGTGAGGCAGTTCATGTAGGGGCCCACTAGTTGCTTTTCGTGCTCATTCATTCATTCTTCCATTCTTTCATTTGTTCATTCATTCATGTATTCATTCACTCTCCAATTTCTCTATGTCCCTCATTCATCTACTCCAAAGGAATGCAGAACATTTTGTCAGCTACCTGGGTCCCCTCTGTTTCCATCTCAGGGACCAGGCTCCAGTGGGTGTCCCTTCTGCAGAGGGGCCAGGCCCAGGCCCAGGCTCAGGGATCAGGGAAGGTAACTGAAGCTGAGAGGAGGCTCTGCCTTCTGTGGACACCACGGGCTGCATGACTGATAAGGACATCTTCTGTAGGGCTCGGACGACAGCTCAGAGGGTGGCAGCGCCAGTCCCACATTCCCATCTGTTCCTGATCCCTGAGTTCCCCATCCAGGGCCCAGCCTGGCCTCCACGGCTGTCGACACCACTCCCTCCCCCGGGTACAGACCCCCACCCTGATGGGCAAGTTCCTCTGCTAGGGTCCTGGTGGGGGAGCAACCTTGCGGGGGCACAGAGATGGAGGTGTTGGGGGCATGGGTGGGACAGAGAGACAGGGACAGCGTCATCTGGGGGAATCATTCCGAATGGAAGAGTCAGGGTCTTTCCTCCTCCATCTGGTTTTCTGGGGACTTTGATTTGAATGTCCATTCCTCAAAAGTCTGCCTTTTTCCTGCTGGCCCATTCCCACGAATGCGTCATAAGGGCTGAGGGGACAGGGTTTGAGACACAGCTCTGGGCAGCTCTAGTGGGCACAGCACAAGGACAGGGTCCTGAGCCAGCTTTGGCCCTTCGACCAGCCTGTGTGCAGGATTTGTCACAGCCTCCCACAATGCGATTGGGCATATTTACATTACCAGGGTATGCGTGTGGTCAGCAGAGCTGGTCTGTGGCTGGCCCTTGGCTTTGAGAGCTGTCATGCTCAGAGGGGTGGAGCCTTGTTCATAGACCCCAGGCCCACTGTTCAGGGACAAGGACAGCGGACCCTGGAGCTCTAGCTGGCTTCGCTCACTGGTAGAAGCACCTTTACCTTCACCTCCCTGCTCCATCAGGAGGGCTGGCGGTCCTGCTCTTTTATACAATATTCCAGTTGTGTTCTACATTGCTCCACACAAAGCCCTCTTGGTTTCATTTTGCATTTCTCTTAGAGAGCAGGGTTTACCCCTATCTATGGTATAAGAGAATATTTTGGCCTGATATGAGAAATACGTAAAGTCCCCACGTGATTGGCACTTGGGTCCAAGGTTGTAAGTTATTTTTAAGGATTTCCAGTTTTTGGAAATTGTGTTAATTGCTGTTAGCATATTTGTGGTCCATCTTTGCTCTGGTTCGAGCTCTCACAGGAATTGAAATCATGGCCCTATGGCGTATTTCACTGAGTTGATCCTCAGAGGTCACAACCTGTGTAAGGGTCTTTGATAGGGTTGGTAAATTTCATGCCTGCCTCCCATTTTCATATGATGAACACGAATTCGTAGATTTTGAATCATGTGTCAGTATTCAAGACCCGCCAGAATCCAGACATCTGTGTTGTGTTACTGTGTTCTGGAGAAACCGCTCTGCATTCGATCTAGTCATTAGTTGGCCCAAATCAGTGGGGAGTAAAAATATATTTGAATGTTATAGCATACACAAGAAAGTTGATGCATATTTCAAAAATTCTAGATGTCCATAAAACTCAAAATATTTGCTGTATTTCATGGGATGCCCTGGAGTGAAGGAATATGATACAATAGCTGACGTCCCTCCTGAGACTGGGACTTAAACAAAATCTCAGCCCTGGAAGATCAAGGGAAGCTCCCAAGGAGGAAGGCAGGGCAGTGGAGGAGGAGGAGGAGGGAGGACTATGCTGCTTGCACAGTGCGCATTATGACGTTCGCGCAGTGTGGATCATGTCCCTTAACCCTCCCCTCAGCCACCCCCTTTCCTCTCAGGGCGCTGGGCAGCTACTCTCATGGGTAATCACGGGGGTTTTCCGAACCTGACCTCAGGGGTGAGTGGGTCCACACCCATCACCCATTACCCTCTTAACTCTTGGGTTTCGAATCCCACAGATCCATAGCATTGTGTAAAAGGACAAATCAAAGGCATAACAACACTTGCCACTGCCACTGTTAGCTCCTTTTTGTGATGCTTCCCAAATATTATTTTTCAGAACAAAATTACCCACCACAGAAACTGCTGTGGTTTATTTTCTCCCTGTGCTCTCTTATGAGGTTACGTTGTCAGTGCGGGAACATCATCAGCAGATCAAAGCAGCAGATCTATTCCCCGAACCGCCACAGTTATCATGAGGAGCTTCTCGTCTGGTCTCCAGCTGCCCCACACCAGGCTCCATAGACCCTGCACGACCTTCCCATTCCTCTCCCAGCCTCCTGGCCGCACCCCACTCGCACAAGCTGCTCCTCTTTGAACGATGATGCCCATCGTCTCTGCGGCAGTCTGTGTTTTGCACAGATCTGTCCTATGGCTTACGTCTCTGTGCATAGCAGCCAGAAAAAGCTAAAATGTCATCCAAATCAGGCAAATCCTCAAATTATCTCTATATTTTAAAAATACAGAAGGTTCATTTTAAAATAAATACTAAAGGGATTTGTCTGGACACAAGGAAAACTGTCCCAAATGCAGAAATAGTATGGTAGGAAGAAGGAAAGAACACTCAAAGGGGTAAATTTGTGGATAAATCCGGATGATATGCTGAGTGTAAAAACCAATATTGTATTGGAGATTGTACAACATGTACAGGATTCATGTACATGAAAATAATAGTGCAGAGTTAGGAGAGAAGAACACGTAGCTAGAATGATGTCCATAGACTGAATGCACTAATTAAAATACAAATTCATCTGACTTTAAAAAACAAAAGGAAAAAACAAGAAAAGGAAATACATCTTAAATATCAGAATATGGACATTTTGGAAAAATAAGGATGGCTTAAAGTGTACTACGCCAACACTAACCGAACGCCAGTGTGGGGGTACTAATATCACATACAACAAACTCTAAGATAAGAAGCATTGCCTGAAATAAAGATTGATATTTTGCTAAAGATATAACACATGTAAGTATGTATGCCCCATCTCAAAATATATAAAGCAAAAATGGCAAGAACAAAAAGGAGAACCAATCAAATTCGCAATCGTAGTGACAGAGTACAAAACACAACTACCAGTAACTGAAGAAACTAAACCAACAAAAAAGAAATCAGTAAAGCCAGGGAGGTTCTGAACAACACAGGATCAAATTGTCCTTCTGACTTAGGTAGTCACTGAAAACACTCGGTGATTTATTTTCTTGTCAAGTGCACATGCAACATTTTCAGAATTGATCAATTCTGTTCCAGAAAGCAATTCTCAACAAAATTCACAGGCATGGTGTCATCCACACTGAGTTCTAGAACCACAGTGAAATTGAGCCAAAAGTCAATAACAAAATGTTAATTAGAAACTTCCAGATCTCCGAAGAAGCCTCCCAGGTCCTTGCAAATCCTTCTCGTCCCCAGACCTGGCTCTCTACCTGCAGTGACCCAGAGATCAAGGGGTGCAGTTGGAGGATGTGCTAAGAGAGTGAACCCTTTGGAGGGGCGCCTCTCCAAGAATGATAGCTCTAGGACGCAACCTTGCATGTATCTTTTAGGTCCCCACACAGGCAATGCCACGGCTTGGCCAGGGAGGCCTCATGGGGAAGCTGCCCTGCCCACAGAGCCAGTGTGGGGCTGTCTCTGCAGGGAGCTGCAGCCAAGAACCCAAGCACTCCTCCCTTGGGGGTGCGTGTGCCCAGTTGGGACCCTGCTCGGCAGGGACCGCCTCATGGATGAGGGCGACCGGGAAGCCCCTTTTCTCACTCTGACTCGATTCTCAGTCCTCTCTTACCCTGCACCCTTCGTCCTTGCCCTCCCCGAGGCCGGGGTCCTCTCTGGGTCATCTTTTCCCATTTATTCATTCTCTTTTTTCCCCACACCCACTCCAATTCTCTGCCCCTTTTCTTCTTACACAGCCGTCCTTAGGTCTTTTAGAATATCTTCCGCAGTCGGTGTTTTTGAACAATGGGTAGTATTGTTTTGTGTGTGTAGTATTTATGGAATTGTGTTACTTATGTACTTGGAATTTTTACATTTTTTTCAGGCAACACTGTGTTTGAAAAGATCCATTCTTGTTTCTACACGTCCCTCCAGGCTAGCTTCCAACTCTTGCACAGTGCTTTGGGGCCCCTCGCCCATTTTACCCACCCTTCCTTCCATTCCCAAATTACTTCTGACTCCCTGCCATCAAATTTGCTGCAATTATCTTCTTCCTTCAAAGTCCCTTGTGGATGTCCTTGAGAAATTCTTTGGACTGTACCCAGGAATGCACTTGCCGTGTCTCATGGTTTGCAAACTCTTGATTTGCCCTCCGGGATGGAGGCGCCAAGTCTTCCTCTCTACCAGCTGTGCGGGAGGTGCAGCTCCTACATCCTGCATCCCTGTGGCAGTATCACCATTATCTAGCTTTCCAATTTTTCTTTTTTTCTTTTTTCTGAGATAGAGTCTTTCTCTGCTGCCCTGGCTAGAGTGCAGCGGCATCATCGTAACTCACTGTAACCTCCAACTCCTGGCTCAAGTGATCCTCCTGCCTCAGCCTCCTGAGTATCTGGGACCACAGGCGCACATCACCATGCCCAGCTAATTTTTCTATATTTTGTAGAGACAGGGGTCTCATGCTTGCTCAGCTGGTCTTGAACTCCTGAGCTCAAACAGTCCTCCCACCTCGGCCGCCCGGAGTGCTAAGATTATAGGCATGAACCACCACGCCTGGCCTAACTTTCTAATTTTTAATAGGCTAATAGGGGAAAAGGAGTACCCGTTTCACTGGTGATACTCATTTGCACTTCTTTGGTTAGCGATGGGTTTGAACATCTTTTGATAGGCTACTCAAGCTTAGGAGTTCAAGACCAGCCTGAGCAAGAGTGAGACCCTGTCTCTATTAAAACAGAAATATTAGCCAGGCCTGTCATTCCAGCTCTTAGATTTCACTTCTGAAAATTACAGCCTCATAATATTAGCTTATTTATTTTTCAAGATCGCTCTCTCTCTCTCTTTTTTTTTTTTCTGATATCTTTGAGTTTTCTAAGAGACTGCTATTTGAAGTACGGTCTGTGGACCAGTGCCCACGTGTTTGTTACCAGCCTGCTGTAAGATAAGTATGGAAATTGTGAGTAGGGACTGACAGACTTTCATAGCAATTTGATATTATTGCAATATCCTGGCATGTGATTTTGTGTTTTAAAAAGTACCAGTATGCAATGGTTTGAAATTAAAAACAAAACCAAACAGTAAAACTGGTCCTTTATAACAGAGATTTTGAGAAACACAAGGTGTTCTCTGTTAGTTATCAGGTTCATCTCCACACTGATTTTCTGTTCTAGATGTTAATTTTTGTTAGTGCTAGACATGGCCAGTGTCTTCGTCTATACTGTCATCGGTTTATTGACTTTTGTTAATGGTGTCCTTTGTTGATCAGAAATCCTGAATTTGGTAGTTTTTAATGTGGGGTATGGCATTTTATGCCAAAGACTTTTAGAGTATTCTTCAAGTCTTTCATCTCTGCTTGTTTTTTGGCTTCTTGATCTACCAATTTTAGGCTTCAAAACTATCAGATAAAAAGTTGACCACTTATCTTTCATCCTGCAGTTTTCTCATTTTCTGTTAGGTATATGTTAGGCATATAAATATTTTGATGACTGTATTTTTTGTCTTATTTTTTATTTTGTCTATTTTTGTTTCTATATTAGTTTTCTATATTATGTAACAAATAACCACAAACCTAGCAGCTTAAAACAATGCCCACCTGTGATCTCAGTTTCTCTGTTTCTGTGAGTCAGACTTCTCTGGGTCCTCTGCTCAGCATCTCACTGCTGCTATCCTGGTGTCAGCCAAGACCAAGAACTCAGACAAGGCTTGGGGTCCTCCTACAAGCTCACACGAGTTTGTTTTAGGACACTCAATTCTATTCCACTGATCTCTGTATCTATCTTTATGTCAGTACCGTACTGTTTGGAGTACTGTAGCTTTATAGTAAATTTTGAGATTGGGAAGCATGAGTCCTCTAACTTTGTTCTTTTTCAAGATAGTTTTGCATGGTCTGAGTTCCTTGCTTTTCCATGGGGAATATGTCCATGAAGCTCCTCAATCTGCCATCCTCCAAGTGAAACTTCTCTCTAGACACTCCTTTAAAGGACTCATTTGATTAGGTAAGGTCCACCCAGGAGCATCTCCCTTTATATTATCTCAAAGTTAACAGATTAGGGACCTTAATTATGTCTACAGTACCATCCGTCATCTTTGCTATATAACCTAACCTAATCACAGGGATGATATTCCATCATATTCCTATGTCCTACCCACAATCGAGGGGAGAGGATTGCACAGGACGTGTATCTCAGGGGGTATATCTTGGGGTCCTCTTAGAATTCTGCCTACCATAGTTCCTTATGACTTTTTTTGCCTTAAGTTCTACTTTGCTATATATTAAGATTGATGTTCTATTTTTCTTTTTGCTCCATAGTTGCCTAAATGTTTTTCCATACTTTTATTTTTTCTTTTTTGTGTCTTTTGTTTTAAGTGTGTCCTTTGTAGACACTATGCTGTAAGTCTATTTTTAAAAATTCAATCTGTGAGTCTCACTGTTTTACTGAGTTACATTATGCTAGATATCCTCTATGCTATTTTCGGTATTTTCCATTTACTGTATTTACTCGTGTTATGTTTTCATTCCTTCCTAATGTACTTTTCAGTGGATAAATAGTTGTTTCTTGCTGGTTCCGCTCTGTTTTGTTCTTGTGGTCATTGCTCACTTATCTTCAGGGCCATTTTCATGCTCATTTCTCCCGTGGCTCCCAGCTCCTGCCAGGATGGTGAACTATAAGGCGCTCCCGGCTTCTTCCTGGAGTCAATGCTAGAGAGACTGGAAATGAGAGGGAAACTTGAATTCCAGTAACAAAGTGGAGCAAAACAAAAACTACGTGAGACTCCTGAGTGCCTGGAAGCTACAGGTTTGCTCTTGTTTTGAAGTTATTATTATTTATCTTTTCACCATAGAAACTGGCAGCAAATTCCAAGACTGCAGGTACCAGGGCCTTGGGATAAGAACAGGACAGTGTAAAATGCCTCTCGGCAAGAGGAGCTGATGGAAACCAGTGGGTCAAGAGTCCACTTTCAGGGAGACACGTGGCCCACCCAAATCTCCTGGAATGGTGGAGGAATGTGCTGAGACTAGTGGGATGTTGAGGTGGGGTGCATGTATTTTGCATGTAGGACTTTGCAGGTGTGATTGATGATCTGGGAATGGGGAGATTATCCTCAATTATCTGGGTGGGCCCAGTGTAATTGCAAAGGTCCTTCTAGAAGGGAATTGGGAAGGTCAGAATCAGAGTGAGAGATGGAGATGTGATGATGGAGGCAGCTGAGAGAGAGAGAGAGAGACAGCATGAAGGAGAGATTTGAAGATTTTATATATATATTTTTTATATATATAAATATATATAATATGTTATATTATATATTATAATATAATTATAATTATATATTATTATATATATAATATATATGTTATTTTAGGAATTGGCTTAAGCAATAATTATGGAAGCTGAGAAGTCCCACGATCTGCCACCTGCAAGCTGGAGAGGCAGGAAAGCCAGTGGTTGATTTGGTCTGAGTCTGAAGGCCCAAGACCCAAGAGTGCCAATGTCTGAGGGCAAGAGAACAAGAGAAGACGGATGCCCCAGCTCAAGCAGGGAGGATGTACTTGCCCTTCCTTCACCTTTTGGTTATATTCCAGCCCTCAGTGGACTGAACGATGTCCAGCCACCCTGGTGAGGGCAGAGCTTCTTTACACAGTCTGCCTGTTCAAATGCTAATCTCTTCCAGAAACATCTTCATAGAGACACCTTCACAGAAATAATGTTTTACTGGCTATCTGAGCATCCCTTAGCCCAGTCAAGTTGAGACTTTTATAAAATTAACCATCATAGAGACCATGAGCTGAGGAATGTAGACAGCCTTCAGAAACTGGAAGGGTGAAGAAATACATTTTCCTTTAGAGCTTCCAGAAGGAATGCAGCCCTGCCCATGCCTTGATTTTAGCCCAGTGAAAGCCACTAGACTTCTGACCTCCAGAACTGTAAGATAATAAATTTGTGTTGTTTTAAGCCACTACATTTGTGATAATTTATGACAGCAGCCACAGAAAACTAACGTGGGTGGATTACAATATTGGGAGACTGCCTCCTCCCAAGATTACTTTATTAAAAGGGGTTTGAAGGTGAATCACTTATTGCAAGTATTGTTCGGTAGAATAGCAACAAAGGTGGGGGGTCATCAACTTTTTAGGGTCCCTAGGGCTTTATTCTGTGATTCATCACCTTTCCTTTCGTCAAACTCTCCCAGAGAAGAGCCCTAATTCAGATCAGAATTCCAGACAGAGCAGCTGATACATCTTAATGAAACACAGGCTTACTGCCAAAACAAAAAAATACCTGAGGATAACTAAATACAATTTAGTTAGGCTGATCCACATGACATCATTATTTTTGTAGGTCAGTATCAGTCAAATATTGGCAATTCCCAGTGGTTCAACTTAACACCCTCAATAGGTGTGGGCAAACTGTGGCCCATGGATCAATCTGGACCACTGTGCGTTTCTGTGAATAGTTTTGTTGGAACAGAGACGCACATGTATTTATGTATTGTCTCTGGTTGCTCTCATGCTACAGCATTGAGTAGTTGCTACAGAAACCCCTGCAGAAAGGCAAAAGTTATGAAAGGAAGAACCAAGTGGAAATATTAGATATAAAAATAACGGTTGAAATACAGAATTTAAGGGATGGATAGATAGAGCAGAGAAGGGGATAGGGTAGCAAGACAGACACAGAGAGGAACAGAGCAGTGAGTGGACAGCCTGATGGGGCTTTCAGAAGGCAGCAGTAAAGGAGGGGGAGAAAGGAAAGAGAAAAGTTAAGTGACAGGAAGGGGAGGAGTGGAAGTGCAAACATCAGTAGACGTGTAAACTGTTAAAGAAAAAATTATTCATGGCACTCGTTAAAATGGTAAGGTGGACTTTATTAAGGACTATCATAATAGATAAAGCGACCACTGCAGTGGGGTTTGGCAGCAAGGAAGACAGATTGGGTTCTAGTCCAAATACAACAAAGAAAAGTGGGGATTTATAGCCAAGGAGTAGGGTAGGGGGTCGGTGGATGGAAAACATTAGGATTAAGGAGGCATTCTGGCTAAATGAACCAACAGGCCTCTTGCTGAAGGCAGCCCAGGATGAGCAGGTGTTACCTGGGGGACGCTGGGGGATGAGGAATTTGATCAGCTATTGAGGGTAGGGAGTTCCTGCTAAACTGACTCAGCAGGATTCTTGCTAAATTGGACAATATAGAGACGAATGTGGAAGCCCAAAAGTCAGAGAGTTCAGAGGAGCCTGACCAGAGTAGATCAAAGAGGAAATCTTTGTCAAAATATAGGAATCCCAAAATTAGACATCTCCATGAAAAAAAAAAAAATTGAACCCTTCTCTCACGCCATACCAAAAAATAAATTCAAAATGGGTTAAAGACTTACACATAGGACCTGAAACCATGTAAACCCCTAGAAGAAAATGCATGAGAAAAACTCTTTGACGTTGGTCTCAGCAATAAATTTTTGGATAGGACACCAACAGCACAGGAAACAAAAGTGAAAATTACCAAGTGGGATTCCCCCCAAACAAAAGTTTCTGCATGGCAAAGTAAACAGTCAACAACATGAAAGGGTAAACTATGGAACAGGAAAAAATATTTGTAGCACATATATCCAATAAGGGGCTAATATCCAAAATATATTAGGAACTCATACAACTCAATAGCAAAAAAAATCTGATTAAAAAATTAACATAGGACATGAACATTTTTCTAAAAAAGACATACAAATGGCCAATAGGTATTATATATGAAAAGATGCTCAATATCACTAATCATCAGGGAAATGCAAATGAAAACCACAATAAGATATGATCTCACACCTGTTAGGATGGCTATTAATGAAGAGTCAAAAGATAACAAATCTTGGCAAGGATGTGGAGAAAATCCTTGTGTACTGTTGGTGGGAATGTAAATTGGTATAGTCATTATGGAAAACAGAATGGAGGTTCCTCAAAAAATTAAAAGTAGAACTACCATATCGTCCAGCAATCCCACTTCTGGGTATATATCCAGAGGAAATTAAATCAGAATGTCAAACAGATATCTGCACTCCTGTGTTCATTGTACCACTAATCACAATAGCCAAGATATGGAATCAACCTAAGGATTCATTGACAGATGAATGGACATGGAAAATGTGAGACACACACACACACACGTGTGTGTGTGTGTGTATGCTTGTGAAGAACAAAGGAGTATTTGAGTGTTAGAGGCATAAGACTTGGATCTTTTACCTAATTAACAACCACCATCACATATTTCTCCAAAATCTAAGCCCTAGAATTACTGCTTCAATTTGGTGAATGTGTGTATCAGTCGCTATTGGCACAGATGTGCTGCATAACAACCTACCCCAACCTGGTGGAGAACCACAACAGGTCTTCACCACCAGGTGCATGGGTCTGCAGGCTGACTGCAGGTTGGCTGGCCTGGGGGATTGGCTATGTGGCTTTACTTCAGGGTGACACAGCTGGCTTCACCACAGGGGAAGGTGGGACCCAGATCATGTGTTCCCAGACCCAGTGAGTCTATATGAGAGCGTGTTTAACCTTGACCAGTAACATAAATAAGACAAATCAAATCAATCAAACATAATTATTCTCTTATCCTACTAAGAAAGAATAACTAGGCAGAAGGTAAAGATGCGGAGAAGCAAAGCTTGTCACACTTCGATATCTCTCTACTCAAATTGTGGTCTGAGAACCAGCAGCATTTGCATCACCTGGGAGCTGGTTAGAAATGCAGACTCTCAGGCCTCACCCCAGTCCCCCGAATCAGCACCTGCATTTTAAAAAGATTCCCAGGCAGTTCACGTGAACATTAATGTTCAGGAAGCATGGATGCAGTATACTGGTTTTCAAACTTGGCTGCCAATTGGAACCTTTGGGGGAACTTTACTTTTTTTTGAGACAGAATCTCACTCTGTCACCCCAGCTAGAGTGCCGTGTCATCAGCCTAGCTCACAGCAACCTCAAACTCCTGGGCTCAGGTGATTCTCCTGCCTCAGCCTCCCAAGTAGCTGGGATTACAGGCGCACACCACCATGCCTGGCTAATTTTTCTATTTTTAGTAGAGACAGGATCTTGCTCTTGCTCAGGTTAGTCTCGAACTCCTGAGCTCAAACAATCCTCCTGCCTCGGCCTCCAGAGTGCTAGGATTACCGGCGTGAGCCACTGTGCCCGGCCCCCTTGGGGGAACTTTAAAAACTGCTGGTTTTAGATTCTTTTCCAGGCATTCTGATTTTATCGATGAGGTATAGCCTGGTATCTTAAAACTCTCCAAGTGCTTTTAATATTCAGGAAAATTTGCGAATTATGAATACATAATTAGTGATGAACAATTTGGCAATAAATAATAAATTTAAATTGATATACAGCTTTGCATCGATTCCCCGTCTAGTCTTTTATTATGCAAAAATACTTGTGCACTGTCACAAAGGTATTGGAAAAGTATTGCTCACCACGGTACTGCCTATAACAGCTGAAAATGAGAAACAACCAAATAATCCATCAATGGGGAGAAAGTTCAAATACAATGTGGAGCATTCACTCTCTGCAGTGTTTCATAACCTGCCTGGCAGATTTACGCCCACACGTGTTTCCCATACGTTGCCCTCCCTCATGGTCAAGGGTCCATCAATCTTCACAGTCTGGGATGAATGCCCACCTCTCTGTCCCTCTAGCAACTTGCTGGACACTGATTTGGGATTTTTACAGAAAAGCAGAATCTCTGAGAACTCAGTGGGATCAAGGCACCCTCTAAGGCTCAGGCCCAGGCCTGTGCATCAGGGTGGGCCGTGTGAGCCCTGCGCTGTCCGGGCAGGGAGTGGGTGCTGCAAGCCACACCCATGGAGTCCAGAGGCCAGGCATTCAGGAGAACGGGGCTGTGACACAGTGGGCAGGAGACCTCAAGAGGCCCTCCACTCGAGGGCACAGCAAGAGGCTGCCTGCTGTCTGTGGCCCTCTGAGAACTGCATGAACCAAAAGGCCAGAGGAGGGCAGGTAAGAGACGCCCTCACTGAGGCAGGACACAGATGCTAGATTACATCACAAAGTGTCACCTCCCTGCATTGTGTGGACTCAGAAGGTCAAGCTAGACCCGAGATCAGGACCCACAGAGCCCCCTGAGTGGGGCACAGGCACGAGCGCAGAGTGCCGAAGACCAAGAGAACCACAGCCGGGTGGGCGGGTCAGCACCCATCTCCACAAGGGGGAAGAGGGAGCCTCGGCTGGAGCAGGCTGGGAAGTCCACGGAGGGCTGGGGCCGGGAAACCTCTAGGACAGCAACAATTTTTGTGGTCACATTTTACAGGACTGAGAAGCAGGTAACAAAAGTGGGTGGTGACAGGCACGGGGTAGGTGTAGATACATCCAGGTCTAAGTGGAGGGCAGTTCTCCCCAGAAACACAGACCGCATCCAGGGTAAGAAGGATGCTGGTGGCAGAGGCTCCTTTACTGGGTCCGTGGGTGGGTTTCCTTGGAGAAGGAAAGGGCTAAAGGGTGACCCTAATGGCTCTGTCTTGAATTCAGCTGGGCTGATGCTGAGAGAAGGCAGCGTGTGGCGGTAAGACCCTTGGATCCACAGTGGCGGCAGCAGCGGCCACCCCACCCCACCCAACGCCACCTGCAGCTCCAGCCCTGAGAGGACCAGGAGGAGACTCACCTGTGCCTACTGACTGAGGGACCATGAGCACACCCTGGTGGTTCTCCCTGTTCCTCCTCACCCTTCCCATGGCCCTGGTGGCCGGCACAGACCCAGGGAAGAATGAGTTGGTGACAGAGTTGAGGACATTTAAAACCATCAACACCACAAGCTCCAATGTGAAGCAGTGTCTGTGGTTTGCCATGAAAGAATACAACGAAGAGAGCGAGGACAAGTACATCTTCATGGTGGCCGGAGTGCTGCGGGCCCAGATGCGGGTAAAGGTGTTTTCTTCACATAGGAGGGCATTTGCATATGGGGCACAGAGTGAGGCCAGACAGAGAGAGTGGGCACATGAGAAAAGTACCGATATACAAAAATCCTAGATACGTGAGTGCTTGAAAGTGTACCCACTCGCACAGTACCAAACAACGGTGCACGTGTAGAGCATTTTCTATGTATGCTTAGGCTGTTCTTCTAAGTACTTTGCATATATTAACTCGTTTAGCCTCAAAATTGCAAATCAAATGTTCACGTATTCACTAAGGTGAGGAGACAAATCTAGCACTGTGAATATTTTCCAATTCTGCTGTCACAGGAGATATTTTAACCCATCCACGTAACATGGAATGTGGGGTTGGACAGAGGCATAAAATTTTTAAAATACTTTAGTTCCACATTTCTTTAGTGGAAGTGGAGACGCACGGATTTTCTGTTTATAAAAACGTGGCCTTCTTCACAGGGCCCTGAGTTGCCCAGCTCCAGAAGGCATCGCTTACTCGGATTCCAAGGGGCATGGTGCTCTCTGGGGTTTGCAACACGGTAGTGGGGGGCCTGCCTGCTCTACTCAGTAACGGTGCCCGTTGTTGGAACTCAGCTGACCATGAACACCAGCTTCAGTCAGTCGGGTGGTGGTGTGGCTTGTCATTACACCATGACAGGTGCAGGGTTGGGTTACAAAGATACTCAACCAATAGGTCATTGTTGGAGGGGTCATGGGAAAACGTGAGTTAAAAAAAAAAGCGAACTGCGAAGGAGGCCGGGAACAAGAGTGTGGCGGTTAGGGACTCCCGCTGCAGTGCGGGGACACCATGGCTTGATCCCTGGGTCGGCTGCTTGCTGGATACATAATAACTTAGTCTCTCTGTGCCCCAGTTTCCTTACTTGACAAAGAATGGGGGTGACAGCCTGACCCTGGAAGGCTGGGGTGTGGAGTAACTGAGCTGTTGACTGAGAAGGCCCAAGGCTGGGTCTGCCAGGACGGTTACTGTATTTCTAGGAAGCTCTGTTAAGGGTCAGGTTCACCTCCACAGTATTTTCAAGGTTCCCTAAGTACAAACTTAACTCCCAAACCCTGCTGGTACCTCTTGATATTGTCAAACCAGCTTCTCCCCTTCAAGACAGGCCAGAGTCTCCTCTGCTAATTCTTTGGAGCTCAGCTAAAATCTAATGCAGCCTTACTGATGCGTGGAGAGAGCAAAGGAAAGTGAGTCCAGGAGAACCTGGACCTGACTAGCAGACGTCCCTTCGCCTCCTACTGTAATCCGTTAAAGCCAGATGAAAGCAGATTTAAAGGGATGGCATGACTAGCCTTAATTGCATTCCATCATCAATGAATTCGGTAAATGCTGATTTCTTACTATAAACCTACAGCTGTTCTACTCATTAAAGACTCAACGGAGGACAAGGCAGGTGAATTCAGGCCTGCAGGGACTGTGTCCTGAGCTGGTGGCAGGGGACTTGGGTGGGGAAACCCCAGAGGGTGGGAGATTTTACAGGAGTCTGAGGGGGTGTGTATGTGAAAGGGATTGGGCACGGGGCCCAGCATGGCTGAGGGGGCTGTCATCTCACCAGGCCCAGGTGAACCTTAGCATCTCTAGCCCAGGAGAACTGATGGTTCTGGGGACTCCTTACTTCCCCCCATATCCTTCATAGAGCATACAGCATACCCCAAACTTTGGGATAGAAAATGGAATTAGGTCTTGCCTTCAAGGAGGCCCTAAACCAGAGAGGAGACTGTTCCCCAAGTGTCTAGCTCCAGGTGGCTGCCGGAGTTGTCGCTTGTCTCAGTGTGCAAAGGAATCCAGGCAGCGGGTATCCCAGGCTTTCCCCTAAAGATACATCTGGGAGGGGGGAAGGGAGAAAAGGGAGAGAGGATGAGAGAGTGATTTTTGTGTTTGTCAATGCTGTTTTAAAAAAATAAGACTTTTTTAAATAAAATTGCACAATTGCTGATTGACAGGTCACACATTGTCTGGAATACATTATTGATGTTGAAATTGTCCGCAGCAATTGCAAAAAGATCTCAAGCAATAATGAAAGCTGTGCCATTCAAAGAAACTCTAAACTGGAAAAGGTAGGTGACAAACCAACTGTCAGCGATGGCCTTGGCAGCTCTGAGCCCCAGACGGAACATGTTGGGATGCCTGGACCCTCGCTTTGAGGTCTGGATCGTTCCAATAACTTTAGTTGATTGCCAGTGGTCAGCCCCAGATTGGTCGCTTCTGTGGCCTTCAGAGCAGAGGACGCAGGGACACAGGACATGGTGGAACCCTCGGGGTCTTTGCCCCATCCTCGTCCCAGGGACAGGATGTTGTTGAGGCCACTCTTATCTCAAGGGCTCCATTGACTCTGGCCTTTTGATGCAGGAGCATTTGCCAACACATGTTCACTGGAAATCTGTCCTCTTGGGCAGACCAGCCACCCACTGTTGCTGGTTCACAGCTACTCACCCCTGTACAGGCATATAAGGACATTCATTCATTTACTCATCCACTCATATAAACATACTGAGCACCAGGTACTGCGTACGTTGTACCAGGCCTGTTCTGGGTGCTGTCAGTTAAGCAATGACTAGGCCAGACAGTGTCCCTGGTGTCCTGGGCTTACTGTTGATTCTTGCTGGGCTTATCCAGGGTTTCCACAAAGGTCAGGGAAAACCCAAGACTCCAACCAAAGGGCTGACTTGGCCCAGGGACTTTTGGCATCAAGCCCATATTTCTTGGTCTCAGAGCTGGGAAAGTGCCCTGGACTGTTCATCCAACCGTGCTTAGTCTGAGACTGATAGGGGCCCCAGGCATTCTGCAGATTTGCCCAACAGGTGTACCTTTGCCCCTCTCCTTGCGCTGGTGGTTCTCCAGTGTGAACAGGCATCAGAATCACCTCGGGGAGTCGCCAACCCCAGATGGATGGGTCCTACCTGCAGAGTTTCTGATTCAGTAGGTCAGGAAATGGAGTCCAAGAATTCACATTCTTAACACAGTCCCAAGTGGAGCTGCGCCTGCTGCTGGCATTGGGATCCCATGTCGAGAACCACCGCTTTCTGTATGGCCACGGCACAGGAAATGCAAATACAATTAATGACATGCACTCCCGTTATGGGTGGCGAAAACTGCCTCCTATACGCTCAAATTAGACGAGTCCTACCATTTCCAGATAATAGCAGGTAACCCATCAGGACAAACCTGTAAGCTGTGAGCATGTCCTAATGCTATCTCATCTTTTATGTTTGTTTTATCTTTTATTGGTATTAGGAGTATGGCTATTTAAATTTATGTTTTATCCTGTTTTGAGGTTATCCTGTT
Source organism: Indri indri (assembly GCA_004363605.1). Lineage (NCBI taxonomy): Eukaryota > Metazoa > Chordata > Mammalia > Primates > Indriidae > Indri > Indri indri. The sequence continues at coordinate 16,567 of RJWJ010007832.1, read as the reverse complement.
TTGGGGGGAATTATAGCAAAGTTGTTACTTTTGCTTGTTTGAGGAAAATATTAAAGAAAATTAAGGAGACTTGTCCACAGGGAGCCCACTTGTGTCTAAGATTTCCATGACTCCTCTTGGTTTTTAAGGCATACTTTTAAAAAAATACATTTATCAGTAGTGAAAACTTTCTTTCCAAGCCTTTAGGATAATGCTGAAGAGTAATAGTACTGGACAGTTTTTCTTGTTCCCAGCTTTAATGGAAATGTCCCCACTATTTATATTCTATTATTAAATGTTACCTCAAGTGCTGATTTCTGAAATTTCTTCGATTATCTCTCTTTACTAAGAGTTATTTTTTAAATTAAGAATGTTTTCTTCTATCAAATATTCTTTTAATATCTACCAGGTATATTGAATATTTTTCTTCTTTAACCTATTAGTATAATTAATTAAATAATAGATTCCCCAATATTGAGCCATTCTCACATCTGGAATAGGGTGTGCTTGTATTTGTGTGTTTGTGTGTGTGTGTTTGGCCATTTTATAACTTTACTTGATTGCCAGTGGTTAGTTTTTATCCACATTGACTGTCTGTAGGCTTTTGAAAGTGGGGACAGGTACATAAGTAACAAGGGTATTGAGTTTGTTTGGGGAACCTTCGTCCTCGGCATGTTTTCTAGGCAACTATACATGGATATGGCATGGGACACTCCGTGTATTTTGGCCTGAACAGCTTTGTTGAGGTATACATCTTTGTTTCCATTTCTTTCATGGCAAATTTCTAGATTTCTTTGAGTGCCCAAGGGACACGCTTCTTGAAGGCCACTCCCTGCATGTACTTGTGAACGTGATGGTTACTTTCTGGTACGCAGATGTGCGCTCTGTTGTTATCCGTGTTATCCTTCACAGGAGCCAGTCTGCTGGGCCCAGGCCGGAAAGGAAGAACATGAAGGGTTCTGTCTGCACTTGTTATTTATTTGTTATTTAGAACACAGTGGGGTTTGATAGGCCACTTTTTAATTTAGAAATTTTGCTTTTATGTGTATTAACTACTCTCAAATTCTCCCGATGCCCAGATCACCGGAGCATGTGTCAAACACACACACACACATGCATACACACATGTATGTATACACACATACACACATACACAAATTCCATGGCCTTATCCCAAATCTACTGAATCAAAATTTCCCAGTTCAAACACCCACGTTTTATATAACCGGGGAAATCTGGGAAGCATTCCATTAGGGACAGTAACTGTTTAATATAAAACTATCTTTAATTTGCTGGTTTTTTGTTTAGGACATTTGCTGCCTATTTGCTAAGTAAGTTTGGGTTATAATTCATTTCTCAGTTATATCTTGGTTCAGGATTTTGCTGGTGCAATAAATGAGAATGAGGTCTTTCCATTTTCTTCTCTGTTCTAGATCAGTGTAAAGACCACAGGAGGTTTTGATTCCCAAAGTGTGATGTAATTTGCTTACAAACCCAGTCTTTTTCATTGCATGTGTCCAATACTTATTGGGGACTAAACTTCCTTCTCTCTGACTCCATCTACCTCTTAACTCCTGGAGCCCAATGTCTCCAGTCCACTTAAGATGCTGTTTGCTCTTTGCTGTTTTCCTCATACTATTTTCTCTTTACCTATCCATTCAGCCATTCGCCCATTCATTTATCTATTACCCACATATAGAATATCTTATTTGTCATCTCTATGATATTTTGAAAGGGAGAGAAGGGCTCTTTGGAACAAAAGATATGGAAGGACCTAGAATCTTCTAAGTTGCTCTTATCCTGACTTCCTCGTTACTAGAAGAAAGTTTATTTAATCATTAAAATAACATACATGAGTGTCTATCTAATATAGAATTGCTTTATTTACATTGTGGGAAGTGTTAAAGAGAATTGAAAATAAAGTCAAGTGTACATCTAATCCCACACCAAAATATGGTGATCGTTAACATTTGTTATCTACTCGTGGTTAGTAGGGAGCAGAGATCCCCTGGGTAATTGCTGGTGGCTGTGAAGTCTGCAGCCTCCTGGGATCATCCCTTGAAGGTGGTGAGCCCTCCCCCAGCACATTCCTAAGCTGACACTTAGCAACAGGACAATATTGTTTTCTTTTTCTTTTGGCATACTGCTGATTTTTGTTGTTGTTGTCTTTTTCAGAAAGTAAGTTGCAGCTTTTTTGTGGAAGCCCTGCCCTGGAATGGCGAATTCACTTTGATAAAGAAAGAGTGTGACAACACCTGATGGTGTTTGCACATCCCTCCAACCTCTGTGTCTACCTCTCTGTGTGGAAAAATAGCAACAGCCGGAGGAGGGCTGCTCCCAACGTGCTTTCTGCACGCATGTCTCTCTGCTTGCCGTTTGTGTTTTAGTTTTATAGTACGTGGGGACGGAAGATGGGCATGTCCAATTCCTCTTTCCTGGCATTAAGGGTGGCCACTCAGCTTTGGCCAGCTTGATGGTCTACACCCCAGGGACAAGTTCGTCACCGGGTACACAGAATAGAGGGAGTTCCGATTCCACTCCTCAGGGCAAATTAGAAGAGGAGTCCCTTTGGATGGGGTAACTGTCCCTCACAGAGGCCTGGAGCCAGTGGGTTCCTTCTGGATACCTCCTTTGGCCTGAGGCTCCTTCCTGTCAGAGAGTCCTGAGTAGACATGTCACCTGGGCTGGGCACCCTTGTGGCAGACCAGCAGCCCTTCTCTGTGGGATCTCTGTGGATTGGGAGGATTTATGTTTCTTCCCACATGAATGTAAACAGTGGTCACAAAGAGACAGGGGTGAGGGCAATAAATCCTAAAGGGTAAGCTGCATTGTTCACACGTGTGCACGTGTGTGTCCGTGTGCCCGAGCGTGTGTGTGAGAGAGGGAGGGCCCCAGGCCTTCTGCAGATTGCTCCTTTCCTAACACTGGTGGTGTGAACAGGTGTACAAAGTGGGCATTTGGAGAAGGAAGGCAGCAACAGGGGCAATAGCAGGAGATAAAATTCTCTTGAAGAAAGGGACCATTAAAGATAGGCGTGTCTAACGGGGAATTGTTTAATGGGTAGACCTTCTGTCTTGCAAGATGAAGAGTTCTGGAGACTGGTTGCAGAACAATGTGAATAGACAACATCACTGAATTGTACACTTAGAACAGCGAAGATGGTAAATTTGATGTTATATGCGTTTCACCACAATTAAAAAAAATCAAAAAGATAGACATCTCTGTTCTAAACATAGTGTTGAGTATGATTCAGGAGGCCGATTGTATTTCAAATGTACCCAAGCAAGAGCCAGGTTTCACCTTGGTGGCCTGGTAGGACGTGGAGATTTCAACATTTCTGCCCTGGACAGTATGAGATCACAAAGCTCAAAGGCTGTTTTTTTTTTTCCAGCTAAGCAGTGTTTCACGGCTGGAGACCCCCCCTCGGGGCTACGGGGACAAGTGGGCCGAGCCGAGCGGTGCTTTTCCTTGGCTCTCTCCTCCCCTGCAGCCCCTGCCCGTGGCTGTCTCCTCCCCTCCCGCCACCGCCAGGCCCCCCCTGCTTTCCTCTGCCGAGGTGCCCCCTCTGCCTCGTTCTCTCCCTTCTCAAAATCCCCGCCGAACTCTGGGACCAGGATTGGGATCCAAGGCATATTTTTACACTCCTTGAGCTTAACGCACGTATCCTGATTGAAAACTGTTCTCTCCTGTGGGCTGGGAAGTCTGCGTCTAGAATGGCTCCCCGACCTCTCCACGCAGACACGTGGCGCGGTGACACACGTGGACAAGCAGGCACAGGAAGACCCACAACCCAGCCTTGCCGGGGCTGGCAGGAACTGGGTCAACCTACAGCCCTCTGTGGCTCTTCTGGCTCTGTTGGACATGTGGAAGTGTCTTAGGAAAGATGAGAACAACGTCTTGGATTTGTCTTTCCTGTGGACAGAGGGGCAGGGACCACCAGGACACAGACGTCTGGAGAAGGCAAACATCGGGCAGTGTGTGACCATCCGGGACATGGTGGAATGGGGGGACCGCCCACCTGTGCTTGGCACAGGTCTGCTTCCTGCACGGGCTCAGAGACATGGCATGTATGTGTCTTTCTAAGCACAGGTCCATTTCTGAGTATGTTTCTATTTATATTAAAATTGTATTTAATTTAACTTTATCCCTTTTAAACTTTCCTAATCGCTTCCCTTTCATTTTTTCTCTCTCTAAACATGGCCCAACTGAGATGAAATGCAAGTCAGGCTTCACTTCCCCCATCTGGCATTTAATGTCCTCTTTGCTAAGATGTTACAGGAGTATACACACGTACATACAATGGACTCACATGTACGCAGCCTTTCCCTGCCCTTTTTCAGAAAGCAGTCCGCTGCAATAGGACCTGCAGCCTCTCCAGAAATAGCACAGATTCCAAAGACAAGAAGCATTTTTGACTGCAGCTTCCAGAAAAGACAAAAGACACCAGCCAAGGGCTGCTCAGGGCAGGGGCTTCCCCTTGCCCTCACAGGAAACCTGCAAGCCCAGGGTTTTCTAGCTGGAAGCCCCTGGGATGAGGCTGGGGTCTGCAAAGTAGTGCAAATTCAGCCCCTGTTTTGGGGCTGGGCACTCTGGGGACAGGTGCGTCTGTGAGAAAACAGCTGGAATGACTGTCCAGATTTTGGCCATCAGAAAGGTGGGGGGGGGTGTGTATCGGGGGAGTCTTTTTTCCTAATGGTGCTAAACTCATTTGTGCATAGATGTTTTGGAAACGAGTATAGAGTACCTTCTGAAATTTAAAAATATAAACCAACAAAACCCTCTTCACCTCATCCTTGTAAACTTCTACCTCAAAAACCCAACCAGCTCTGCAAGAACAGGAAATAGTGTGGGCCACACACGGTCTAATTTGCTCCTGATTCTGGCCCTTTTCCTAAGCAATGCCCTCACTGAGGTGGGTCCCAAGGGGAATAAGGTGTTTTCCCGTGGGCTTGCTGCGCAGATGTGGTCCGTGGAGAAGCTGCATCAGCCACACCTGGGGGCTTGTCGGAAGCGCTGAATCTCACACCCATCCCAGACTCACTGATTCAGAATCTGAGTTTTCATAAGATCCCAGGTGGTTTGTGTGCACATCAAAGCATGAGAAGCACTGCCCTAGATTGCTAAAAACTTGTGGATATCAATTTATAACCCCCACCCCCGATTCTATAAATCTACTTGCAGGACAATTGACATTTTTAGGATACAGAATACATTAAATTATTTAAATCCCGCATATTTTTTTTTTGTATCCCTATCCTCATTTTGCTCCTAAATAGCTTATGAATGGTTTTTAGCTGTTGCTGTAAATGGAAATTTTTCCCAGTTGCTGATAGTTTGTACTGGAGAATGTTGTGATTTTATTGTATTGTGATATAGTAGCACTTTTCTTACTTCCTGGTGTAACAAGAGGGAAATATTCATGGATTCCTTTGATGGTAACTTCAGGGGCTTAGAGGTTATGGGGAAATAACATGGACACCCCAGGAACCAAAGAGGGACCACGTGAGGACGCCGTCCAGACGTCGTGAGCGTGGGTGCTGTGGAGTCCACAGCTCCTCCATCAGGTGCAGTGGGCAGGGCAATGGCTCCTGAAGACGTCTGCATCCTAATCCCTAGGGACGTGGATGTGCTATGCAATCTGGCAGGGGGACATTAAGGTTGCTAATAGGCTGACCTTAAAATAGAGAGATTATCTGGGTTATCCAGATGGGCCCCCAAATTCCTTAAAAGATAGAAGAGAGAGGCAGGGGAGTGAGTTGAAGTGATTCAGGGAGGGAAAAATTCGGCTCACTGCTGGCTTTAAAGATGGAAGGAGACCACAAGTCAAGAAATGTGAGCAGCCTCTAGGAGCTGGCACAGGGTAGGACGTGGGTCCTTTCCTTGAGCTGCCAGAAGGCATGCAGCCCAGCCGACACACTTTCAGCCCAGTGAGACCCATTTCTGACTTCTGACTTTCAGAGCTATACGATAATAAACTTGTGTTATAAGCTGCCAAGTTGGTGGCATTTGTTCAGCAGCCACAGTAAGTTAATACCCTGGGCTTGGCAACACCTTCCTTCAGCCCTTGGGGTTCAGGAATGGAAGATGTTCCCCTTTTGCTGACCAGAGGTCTTTTAACCTCCCTTGTTGGTTTTCCTTGGCAAGTAATCCTTCTGTTAACTCTTCTCAGATATCCTATGGAATGTGTCCCTGATTTCCTGGCAGAACCCGGGAGGGGACAGGCAGCTGAGGGTGGCTTGCTATCTCCCATCCCTGCTTGCTCCTTCTCACTTGGGGCCAATTGTATTGCTTTTGTCACAAAACGAAAGGAAAATAGAAAACGCCCTTCTCCTCTCAAAATCAAAGGGCTGTAGAGTAGGTTTGAAGCCTAATCCATGCTATTTCTTAGTGCATTTCCCTCACTCACACAATTAGTTGTTCTTTACCATACACCAAAGAGAAGTAACAAAAATATACTTTTCCTTAGTTCACCAGCCTTTTGCTGGTGCCGGACCAACTCGGCACCATCGACCCCCACCAAGTGGACGGGAGCTGCTCCTCAGGCCCTCCTGTGGCCTCTGCCCCCTCCTACGGACGGGCCAGTGCAGAGCCTCGGGGAGAGGAGAGGCAACTTCAGTGCCTGGACAACCCGCTCTGTGGACCTGGTGACGCTGCTGGTGGTGGTGACGGCTGATGGTGCCTCTGCTCAGAGCTGTCTGGTCCTTTCCCCATGAGGCCTTCTGCCTTCTCTGCTCCTACACTATGGCTCAGTGATGCAGGGAGCATCCCCTCCCTGGGCTCAGTGTCCCCTGCGCAGGAACTTTCCTCACACACACGCACATGCGTGCACACTGCTGTCCCCGCCCACCCTGAGTCGGCATGCTCCCCAGTGACCGGCAGCCCCCCCAACTCCTCGCCTGTGTGGTCTGGGTTGCAGTCAGTCCTGGCTGTGGGGCCAGGCTCTGGTGGTATGCGGGGAGGGACTGAGGAGTGCAGGGAGACCCCCTCCCTGCAGTATTTCGCCCATCTCTGCAGGCAGGCAGTGCTTGGCTACCGGTGACCAGTCCCAGCTAAGAGCTCGCTTTCTTAGCCGTATTTGAGCACAGGGAAAATGAGTTTCAAAGCCTTGGCTGGACCACGGCATCCTGACAGGCCAGCGGGAAGTGAGGTCAGAAGCAGAGTCGGCTCTGCCGGAGCCCCATGGACACCGGCATGGCATTGGTGTCCCAGGCCATGGACCCCAAAAAAGTCAGGGGTTACAGCCACAGGTCAGCCCAGAAGAAGGGGGCTCCTACACCAACTCTGCCGTTGCCAGGTTTTAAGGCCTTTACCACACAATGCTACCCTCAGTGGCCCACCCACGACAGGGGAGAGCACTGCACCTGCCCGCCTCAGAGGGGTCTGTGGGGGACCTGGGGAGTGGGTGGGGTGGCAGCGCTGAGTAGCCTTGGCACCCTTCACAGGGGGGAGTGTGGCTGTTCCCTGTCTCGGCTGTGATGTATTTGGACCCTTACTTTTATGAGTCACTAATGCAGTCTGCCAGGGCTACAGGGACAGATGGGAGAGGCAGGGAGACAAGTGACCTTGCTTCTGCGACCTCCTCCCACTGGCCCACTGTACACCTTGTCCTAGGAAACAGATTAAAAATATTACTTCTATGGTCACTTTTGTTCCTGACCTTACAGAGTTTGATTGTTGCAACATCAAAGTAGGCCAGGGACAAAGCAGAGACTGCAGTGCTCTTGCCCAGAGAACGGAAGGTTCCAGATTGGAGGTGAGTGGGGGCTGGAGTTCCGGAGGTCCCCAGGTTTAGTCTAAGCACAGGAGGCGTGTACAGCACGCACCCTTCCATCCATGTGGACAGGAATGAGAGTCTGGGGCCACGCTCGGGAAGACAATGGTGGGTGAAGATGCTGCTTCCTTTCCTCCCCAGAGCCCTCATCCCTGTCCCCTCCCTCAGAGGCCCCCTCCAGTGATGCTGAAGTGACAATCCCTAGGAGCCTTCCAAGGCAGCAGCTCACCCCAAGGGGACTGGCTTGCTCTGCTTCTGGAACCCTTTCCACCCGTCTCTGCCAGGAACCTTGGGCCCACACCTGGGCCTTGCAGGGATCAGGGCACGCACCAAGGATGCCGTGTGCCTACCAAAGGTCACTCGGCCTCACCTGGCCAGTAGAAAAGGAGCAGGATATTGGGACTCTGTCTGCTGCAGATGATGAACTTGACCCGTGGTGGAACTAGTTTTAACTTGCTACATGTTATAGCAACTTCATCCGTAAAATAGGCCCAGTGCTAGACTGCAGGTCAGAGGATCACTCAAAAGTCCTGGGGTAGTGTGTATTTCAGAATAACTAGAAGAGTGAAGTTGAATCAGCCTCACACGGAGAACGGATAAATACTTGAGGTCATGGATACCCCCATTACCCTGACTGTATGCTTGCATCAGAATTGCGCATGCACCCCATGAATATGTACAACCACTATGTATCCATAAAAGTTTTTAAAAATTCTAAAAATATAAAAAAATAAAAACAGGTGTGTCTTGAACAGGGAGTGCAGCTAATGGCTCATGGAACTGATTAGAATAAAGCAGATAAAAGACAAAGAAAAATTCTTGGAAAATTTTATTGCCAAATGAGCTACCAGTTAGAATCAAGTGAGACTATGAGTGCTTGGAAAACAAACTCAGACATCCACAGGCAGGAGCATCCAGGCAACTACAGGCAGGAAGCAGAACAAGGCTCCTCTTCCCTCTTCAGACACAGCAAATGGGGACACTGGAGAAGGAAGGGCCTCCGAGAGGGGCATCCATGGAAAACACCCCATTGAGGAGCCTCAGCCTTTGTGCCTGGAAGACATGAAACTTGTGTTTTCAGAGAACAGATCCTGAGTCTTCTATTATAACAATGAATCTGGTTCACTGATTATGATTAAAGATAACACTTTTTTAAAATAAGATTTTTGTCTATACTAGAGGCAAACAATTGTCAGAGACTATAATTAAATAAATGATGACTACAGTAGTAAAAAAAAGTCCCAGGGATGGGACCCCCAGGCTTCCTTCTGATGGTGGAGTTGTCATGGAATAAGAGAAATGTCTGCAGGCTCTTTCCTGATTCAGCAACCCTGGGAGCAGGACTTGGGGGCCCTGCTATAAGAAGAATCTCTGCACCAGACCACCTGAGCTGGAATTACAAGCCATACAGTGCTACTGGCTGCACAGAAACAGCTGAGTGCCAGAGAGGTTAGGCAACTTTCCCAAACTAGGACTGCAGCCCAGGAGTCCTGGCCCCAGGGCTAGTGCCCACGCTCACGGTGAGTCTGGCTGCACAGGGCACTGTCTCCAGCTGTGCCTGCACTTGCAGCTCAATGTCAGCCGTGGGAAGTGGCCAGGAAATGATGGATCCATGGCCGAATGGGTGATAGAATGATTTTTCTTCCCATGTCCATTTGCTTTTAAAAGGTAATAATTCAAAAGTAACAGGCTCTCTCAGTGTGGACTTGGTGGCCTCAGCTGCACAGCTGTTCAAGGGGCCTTCTGTCTGGCTTCTCAGGACATCTTCAATCCTACAGGTGCAGAAGGGCTTTAGGTGGATTGTGGAGAGACTGGGTGAGGTCAGAGTGGAGGAACAGAGGCTTGGAGAGAGAGGGAGAAATAAATCGCTAAACAACTTATTTGGGTAACTTTATCTGAGCCCTCTGGCCCAACGTGGCTCCAGCATTTCTGCAGAGGGGCTCAGCCACAGTGGCCCAGCCAGAAGGGAAGTCAGAGCTCTTGCCTTGATCTGCTTTTCCACGGTTTATGGTTTATATGAAAGTGAGAAAGATTCAATTGTCATATGAAGAAGTGGAGAGTCGGCTGGTGATACGACCTTGGGGAAGGAGGGAGGGAGCCCAGGCCCTCACCCGCACCGTGGGCTGTCACGCTTCTGACTCGCAGTGGACTTCCCTTCCCTTCCATGCAGCTTGTGTCCTGCCGCTTCTCCTGAGCCCTGCCTAGTGGGGCAAAATGGGTGTGTGTGGTTCTTGGCGTTGCTCTCTCTACCCCGAGGCCCAGGGCAGGGCAGCCTTCTTCCCTCCTAGAGCCCAACTTTCCTCTCTTCTCTGAATTCCGTCACGTTTTCTCTGACCCTCTGACCTCCCTCTCTCCCCCCATAACAGCCAGGACTCTCTTGGATAATTGAGGACAATTTCCCCATTTCAAGATCCTTAAAAGTTATATTTCTTAATACATAAGAGTTAAACTAATAGAAAAAAACTAAGATGGAGAACTCCCAATTCACTAGAAGAGAAAAAAAAATCTCAATTCTGCAAACATCAGTAAAGGAAAAAAGGAACAATAGAAATCATGATTAAAAGAAAAGAAATGATCTGTGTACGGATTAAAAGAAAACAGTGATCATAAAAATGTGAGTATATTAAATTTGCCCACCAAAAGACAGGGAATTTCATATTTGTAAGGAACCAAGGTCCAGCAGTATAATGTTTATAAAAGATAACTGTAAAACAAAGTGACCAAGAAAGACTATATGTAAATAGATGGGTGACAACAGATCTCAGGAACTAGAAAATATACTTTAGATGTTTCAGAAAATGCAATGAGGCCAAAAAATGAACAAGCTGGTATAAACTTTTAAAAACAAGGAGATAACCATCTTTTTTAATATTACTGCTTACCTGGAGAAGCCAAGAGACCCTGGGAAAAGGCTGCTCAGTTGAGGGGACCCACATGAGCGACTGTGCAGGTAGCGCCCCCACTTTTCATGCTCTGTGGACCCCGACCCCAACCGCTGTG